>DWQX01002687.1:0-20688 GCA_018245475.1 Pharmacophagus antenor | reverse complement strand
TAGAGCACTAACTTTTGGAGTTTTATTCAATATTGTAATTTTTTCAAGGTGGTCTCAAACTTTTGGCCGGCAGAGTAGGTTTAATATTAGAAAAATAACCCGATAATCGGATGTAATAATTACAAAATTATTTTTTTTT
This sequence comes from Pharmacophagus antenor, assembly GCA_018245475.1. NCBI lineage: Eukaryota > Metazoa > Arthropoda > Insecta > Lepidoptera > Papilionidae > Pharmacophagus > Pharmacophagus antenor. The sequence continues at coordinate 20,549 of DWQX01002687.1, read as the reverse complement.
TATTTGAACAGTGCGATATCATATTATGTAAATAGTATTAAAATTAAGACGAATCTCATGATTTCTTTCTCCTTAAAACATAAATCTTAGCTAATATTATCTAAATAATTGTTATTAAAACATTCCTCAATTTCATTAACGTCGCCATGCGATGTTATTATTTTTGTACACGTAACAAGTTTTTGCCACTCAAGTCATGGTCTGGTAAGTATTCAGCGTATATCGTCTGTATCGCTGTAACATTTACCTTATGCGTAGTCTTAATAAACGACTATTGCCGTAAATGTTTATTAATAAACTTTCAAGCTACATTTTACCTTAACACCATTGCATAGAACACCATAACGAATTCATTCGCTGTTTTACATCAGTCCACGACGAATTATTCCGTAATAGTTTCCGATTAAAGGATAAAATGGCTTCACCGATGAACCGAATAATAATTCCTTCAGTTTACTTCATCGGTTGTAGCTGGTCGTGAAAGCGTGTTTACATTGCGATCGGTTGACAAACCGTTCGTCTCGCGGCTCGTTCTGGTGAAACGGCATATTGTACCGCCTTATACGGGCAGTATGATAACGGTCGTATCGGGTTCTGTCGCCCGATGCTACTGGGAAACGCATCGGCAATCGTAAACAGGCGAGCCATAAAAGTGCCCTCTTTATATTGTTAACAAACATACCTTGTTTGATAAATACAGATGTCTATTGCTTATTGATTAAAATATTTTTTTCCATAACAAAATGTGACTATGAACTGCAAAGAAAGAATGAAATAAATATATAACAAAAAATAGAAGTTATTATGTAAATATTAATTTCTATTACAGTCCGCACCATTAAAAAATAAATGAAGTACAAGTCATTCTGAAACAAAAATTGTATGATATTTATTTATTATGAAATATTTATTTATGCTATCGGCATAAACTTCCTTATATTGTCCATTTATAAAAGAAAATATTTATTTTTCTTTACGAATAATGACAAATCATCGAAACGTTTCGGGCGGGTAATTTGTTCATACGAAATGAAGTAACTTGTAGACATGTGTAGGCTGTACTTTTGATAATACATTCTTTTTTAATTTATTTTTTTAAACATGTTTGCTAGCTAATACTTAAAGCGAAGTTATTCAACCCGTCAGGTATCAGCATTGTAAACATTTATATCGCTAATAAAATATCTTTTAAAAAAAAAGTTATTTATCAATGTATAAACCTCAGTGTCCTTCAATAGACAGTTCATTGAACCCCATTCTATTATTAATCCCGGTATTGAAGCCAGTTCCAACGTAACGTCTCTAGGCGTCTAGACGGCCTGGATTGGGTTAGCGCAAAAAGAAGTCGCTGGACTAGATGCGTAACATTCGCTTTAATTCGATTCGTAATACCACTCAAATCAACTTACATAGAATTTTAATTCGAAAAATCGAATGATATACGGTCGATTATTGCGTATGCTGATTATTGCTGATTGCAATAATTTGATTAATTATTTATGAAATTAAATTTCATGTACACATTCAGTTTATTCGACTAGCAAAAACCGTACAACAAATTCTTTGTTTCTATGTTTATATTACTTGTTTCTATGTATATATTGCGTCTTCTTTCATTGTCATCGCCTGTCAAAACTACATAAAATGGAATAACAAATACATCTATAACATATACATTGTTCATATAAATGTCTGCTGGAAAACAGAAACATGAATTTTTTTTTATCCATAATGGACTTACATAATGTTAAATGACAATGAGACCAGAAATGGTGAAGCTCTGATTCTTATACTATATTACTGCAGAAACAATGACGTTATGACATATTGAAACACGGTAGGATGGTAGCATCAACCAAACTCAACTGCTCATTAAAGCGATCACGAAAACGGACCATGGACCTCTGCGTTACAAGGCGTCGCGATGGCAGGGCATTCATGTTATAAAAATATATCACGTCGAAACTAGGCCTGTATAGTCGAAACATTCAAAACCATAAAGGGCATCCAATTATATCTGCTCCAGTTCCGCTGTGAGCATGGTGTTACAACAAAATGTGAAAGTACTTACGTCGTTCCGCTAAATAATCGCATGAAGCTTAGAACAGCGGCACTGGCAATATTTACAAATTCACTTGGCACGAACTTCAGCCCTATTAGGTTAGACGCGGAACGATTTACAGTTTCGACTGATCTAATTAGACTCGATCTTCGTTTAGAAGTAGTCTTCCCTTCGTGTATAAATAACCGCCAGCGATAAGTGTTGAATGACTTTGTTTATTGGCTACGCTAGACGTTATTTATGGTGAAACACTTGATTAAATGCTATAGATGGCTAACATACATTTTCGAATTCTTTAATTGTTAATTAGATAAAATATAATATATAATAACATCTACGCTGTCACAAGATTCTTTATAAATTACACTTAATCTCTTGTTTTTTTTTTTAGTTCAAAAAGCGTTTTGAGAAGCGTGACGAATTAGTTAACCTAATGTAATAAATATGACGTCTTAAAAGGAATGCAATGTAACAGAGTATCTTCTTAAAAGAGACTTGATGTTAAGTCTACTTACTACAGAGGTTTCATTAGCTTCGAGAGATAACAAATCCAACTTAGAGACGAAGCTGTCGTAGCGCTAGCAGGGTTCGCCACGGCCCTCCGCTACATAGTGTTCCCCTACCGTGAAAGAATCTTTGGAATCATGGATAGTAAGGACCCCTATGGTCCTTATAACTCTATCAACAGCCCTGAAGAGGACGATAGCTGGACGTGGTCCCCAGCCATTGTTGTAGAACCCGCGAGCGCTCTAGACTCTGCATCGCGCAGGCTTCGGGATGGGCTATCATCATAATAGAGTAGCGTTAGAAGGTTCGCGGCTGTGTTCCGAATGGAGATCCTGTGACTCCTCCAAAAGGCTGACAAACACCGAAGGGGTTATACGCGGTAAAAATTGCACATAACCTTGGCCTTCCCCCATCCCCCTCGCCCCTCCAAGAACGGGTATCTTTCGAAAATTTCCCTTCGGATATAAAAAAAGAAGTTTCATTGACTATAGTGCTTAAAATTAGTGAATTAGAGAATGTTGCATGTTGGTAAGGATATCCTTACGTGATCATTCGTCTTAGACCCGTCTGTCTCGTTTTTATTTAAGATGTTTTCATTAAGATTTTATGCAGAGAATTACTAACGTATTTTGCAACGATTTAGCCGAAGCAATTTCCGCGAAAGCTTCTGTCAATTGATAACGGAAACTTTCAACAGTGTTTCCCGCTCGCTAATGACACTTAGTTGGCAATAATGAAACTTATGAACGGGAATTACAAACGGTTTGTTGTTTTTCTTCAACCGCCTCCGGGACGTAAGGATATTGGATATCATATTGATTAAAGTATTAATTTCTATAGATATTTTTAACGTAGTAGATACAATTGTGCCGTTAGAAAATAATAAATTCACAAATTGTGCCGTTAGAAAATAATAAATTTACAAATTGTGCTTTATGAGATATATTTGATAACTTTCGCTCCACTCGAAAATTAAACTAGTGTTTTTAATTTCTTTCTTGTCCACAGTTCGAATCAGCTCACCGAGTTGCCGCGCGAAGTATGTCAGATGCCGCTGCAGGTCCTTCTCGTGCCGGACAATTTACTGGCGACGTTGCCGAAAGAGATAGGCAAGATGAGCTCGCTCGCGGAGCTAGACGCTTCCAACAACAGACTGACACAAGTACCGATGACTCTCGGCGACTGCAGCGGCCTGAGGGCGCTCGACCTCAGCAACAATCAACTGGGTTTGCTACCTTTACGTAAGTATTATTTCATATCAGTATTTACCAGTAAACCGGTCGCTCATTTGCCCACACTTAGTATAAAAAAAAATGTCAACAATAAAGTAGGATCGATCGATCGAGAAATAGTGTCAGCAACAAATATACATCGAATATTTTCAATAGTATGATAAAAATTCTTGATCCACTCATAATTATTCAACATTATAGTTTAATTTGTGCCATAATATGTTTTTGTGAAAAAAGTAGACTACATAAACTAAGTAAATGCCATAGATCTTCTAAAGGAACGTGATCAAAGTCAAGTTCTCATATCGTAATGTTTTATGCCTAAGAAGGACTAGTGTAATTAAATCGTAACCTTAAATTAAATTGATTGCTTCGTTTAATGACTTCAGAAGTTGTACGTCGCGATACCATTGTTAGGTCATTAAACACTAAGCTTTATAAAAACTATCACACGTTTAAAAATCGACAAAATAAGGTCTGTTATAAATTTATCCAACATTAATATGAGCAGGTGCTAATGACGCACATCTGCTGTTCATTAAAAAACGCATTATTTCAAGTGAATGATTAATTTACATGTTTGACGACTTATTCATAGATGTAACATTGGAAACATTTGTATGAATCGACGGGTTTTTACTTTATTCGCGTATTTACACGATAGATTACAGGAACCGGCTCTTCGCAATTTCGAATAGAAAGGAAAGAGAAATGTGAACGACATTTTGTAGAAATGGGGATGGATATATTAATCTCCGCCGCGTTCCTTTTAAGTTTATATATTGGGGGAGACGTTGTCGTACGTACCATGAAACGTATATTTGCCGCATGCTTCAACTTTTGTACTGTCTGTTATCATTACAAGGTCTAAATGTTTTAACTTCATTTATTCTACTATTATCTGTATATTGTGTGAACACATCAGGTTGTTTATTAAGCATCGACTACTTTTATCATAATCGGATTAAAGTATTACGAGTTAAAATACTTATTATAGAAATGAGCGAACACGCTTCACCATCTACGTCTTCATTATCACTACTACTACTACTACTACTACTACTACTACATAACGTACACGTTGAGATCAAATGTTAGGCCATTGCTGATAAAAGAAAACATCCTGTGCGATAAAAATCTATACAAGCTAGTAATGACTAAGAATGAAGAGAATACTAAAGAAAGATTGAATAACCTTTCAACACAATTTATATTTAAAAAAAAAACTATTTTTTTATGTAACGGAGCCTTAAGATCAACAGTACATTTATTTAATAGTATTTATTACGATTTACTTTATCGGTACGGATACGCCTATCTTACGCTCGTCTTTTCTAAACATGAGAAAGTATGTTGTTACTAGTAAGTAATTTCAATAGCTAGTTATTGCATATTACTTCATGACCGTAGTAATAGGCGATGCGGTTGTTTCTAATATGAATTAATTCTGTAGTATCCGAAATCAAACTAACGTTTAGAGAATAAATAGAAATAATAAGTATATCAATTTAGGTTACATCAAATAGATTGATGGATAAACAAATTGTTGTCGATGAAACTTTAAACGTGATACTAAGTAAAACATAATTCGGGCGAGGCGAAGGTGTGGCGAAAGCTCCGATGGTATTACAGCTTATAGGTTAGTGGGGGGCGTTGGAAGTGTATCAATGTGGCATATAATCAATATGTAATATTTTTACACAGGCACGTACAAAGGCGTACTTATGAAATTTAAGAGTGGTTTTCTTTACTGATTATTATGAATCGTTTCATTACAGAGATCACCTACCTCCGTCTCGAGCACTTGGATGTGAGCTGCAACTGCATATCGTCACTTCCGCTTGAGCTGCGTAACATGACCACGCTAGTCACCCTTAACTTGGACAACAACCCGCTTGTATCACCACCCACCACAGTAAGATCTAAATACGTTATAATCAAAATTAATGCTATATGTTTAGAATTACCATCTTTGTTATATAGTGATTCATATTAACTAGAAGTATAAAAAAATAAAAGTCAAAGTTTACTTTACTAAATTATAAGTTAGTATTAAGGAAAGAAAAATATATTTGATAAAAATTATTAAATAAAATGTTAAGAGAAAGTGTTGCGAACAATTGGTTAAACCGGTCCTTTTGAATGGTTGTTAGTTTTAGATTACAAACAGAAAAAAAGGAAAATAATTGAAAATAGATATGCATAGCTGTTATTATTCACAATCGTTTTTGTTCTTTAATCATCAGAAAACTTAAGAGTTGTTACATTCGAACACTAGGAATCCTAAAACCTTTAGTTAAAGTATCTGGCAAACGTTGTCCATTAAACTGGCTTCCCACTTAGTACTTATATTTTAGACCTAAAATGATTTTTAGAGTGCTACTGGAGTTTACCTGACGTCATTAATGAGAGTTGGAAAGTACAGTATTGAAGAGGTTGTGCATTAGCAACGTTTTGTTTTAAATACTTTATTACATTTGTTTTTGAAACAGACGTTAAGTATTTTTTATTTAGTTAAAAAGTAGATCGACAAGTTATTTCTATTTTATAATATAAAACAATGAGGTTCATATTAAAATAACTACTACTACATTTTGTAAGAAAAGACATTATAACAAAACTTCTTATCATTACGCAGTCTGTTTAACAATACTGCACTAATACAAATGTTGTTCGAAAACTTCAACTATAAATGTTTTCATTCCTATTTACACTTACGCTTTGTCTTGCCTCCGTGGCGCAGTGGTTTACCGTTTGCCTTGTAACGCAGAGATGCCGAATTCGATTCCCGGGTCACAGTTGAGTGTAGAAAATAGTAGGATTTTTCGAAACCGCATAGATATCTATGTCAATTTGTCGCTATTACAGCATTGCTGTGTTTCGGCAGTCAAACACGCGAGGGCCAGAAGTATTCTGGGCGAACAAGTTTCACCGTATGCAAGCTTATTGTCACTTAAAATTCTTTGAAATGGAGGTCAAGTGTTGGAATATAAACGATAAAAAAAACTTGAGACGATATCTTATACAATTAAAACATTTTCAGGTGTGCATGCGCGGGCGTGTGCATATATTTAAATATCTAGAGAACATGTCGAACAAGGATAATCTACCTGCGCATAGGCGTGTGGACGAGACGAGGCGGTCTGCGAAGCACACATCCTATATCAACAGCACTCCAGCGCCAGGAGCCGGTCATCAGATCACGTCGGGCAACGCCACCATCGATTGCTTGAGGCATAAGCCGCGTCACGTCGTTGACAGTGGCTACTGCACCGACGGTGTTGACAAGAGATGGTCTAATGATGGTTAGTACTTATTAATCCCGGACTCCTCAAAGACGCGGTTATTGTATGTTTAACGCGTGTATATGTTCTTATTATCTGTCTTCGCCATTTCTGTTCGCGTTTTTTCATTGCTGTTTTCGGGTAATCATAAATGTATAGTCGGAAGTATTTTAGCCGCACACGTTTCCCCATTAGAACTGCAATGTATAATTACATCAAATGAAAACGACTTCAAGTTTTATCTCCTAACCGATAATTAAAAAAAAAACAAACAAAACACTGACGTGTACTATAGTACATTATTATCTTTTATATGAATTACAATGCAGGTGTTTTTATTTGAATTCTTTCAAATAGTGAATTACACAAAGTCACTCTGTTAATGGAATGCAATTGTTCTCTGATAATTGTCATTGATTGGTTGCAATTTTTCCAAGTGATGTCAATTTACGTTCTTTAATTGTCATTCAATTGACTACAGTCGGCTTATTTTTGAAATTCTTCTTATAAAGATTGCAGAACAAACAATTACATAATATTTTCATTATAAAACCAATATGTCCCGAAATCTTTAGGCTAAACAATTGACACATTTAAGAGGCGTTTAAATTTCGATGTTGATACTATATTTACGGACGTTTTTTCATGGTTTTCTTTTCGAGTCTGTGGTAATTTGTTTCATTTTAGAATTTTTATACTTGCCTGCTATGCAAAAAAAAATTTAAAACAATGGTGTCGGAAACGCTAAGAGAAATAAAAAAGGGGTAAGCATTTGAGTCAATAAAAAAATTTATTAACGAGAACCCGTTAAAATGACGGGTTCCGTAAATTTTGTGTTAATTAAAATTCCGTAGAAAAAACTTTTTATTTTGAAGTAAAAGAAATTAAAACAAATAAATTTAAATAATAAACACAATGTCTTGTATATACGCTGCTATGCTTCTATGGCGCAGTGGAATACCGCTCGCCCAGAAAAACTGAGGTCCAATTTCTTCGAAACTGCGTGTCTACCAATTTCAATAATAAAATGTCGATATAGCGTTGCTATGTTTCATCAGTCATACTTGCGTACTTAGCGAACGTGCTCCACCATGTCAAAATATCAAAGTCAATTAACATCGTGTTAAATCGAAGTCAAGTGTTAGGCCCATTGATTAATCAATTAATAATCCTGGTAATTAACAAACATTTTGTGTGCTACTATTGTTTCTATTGTCTTCTTAAGTTCTTATTAGGTATTATCTATTCACAGCGGGCGGTGAGGCTGGCGGTGGTGGCTCGGGCCGGTCGACCCCTAGCACTCCATCGACCTTATCTCCTGGTGCCGCTCTATCCAGGGCGCAGTCGCTCTCCAGTGAATCGCCTTTGGCTCCATTGACGCCTCTGCTCACTGGGTAAGCTGCACGAATCTTTCAATTAGTGATTTCCTTGGTGTCAGTCATTAAAAAAAGTTATTTAAGCATAGAAAACTAATAAAAATAATTGTATATTTACTACAATGATCTTTATGTATATATAAATTTTGTTAAAGAATTATATACAGAAATTGTACTTATATACATAAATGTCCAAATAATAATTATTTCCATTACTTTTACAATTATTAGGTGCTGTATGTAAAATGCATGATGTTATGGGGATTTAACTAAGGGAGTCATCTATTTATTTTGAATAAGCAGTTACGCTTTATGTAAATTTAAATAATTTTTTCTACATTTGAAAGCAAATAATTTAGAAATTATTTTTCTTTTGCATGTCGGTAAAACTGGTTCGTTTAATATACTATAGAGAAGATAGAGCCTAAATAAATCTAACTAAGGTCGAGCTAGAATATGTAAAATTTATTAGAGTTTATTTATTGTTTCTTTAAAAAGTCTATTATAACAGTACAATGCTGCTTTGTATTTGGTGAATGGAGGAAAGATAAGACTCAATCGTTTATACTACAATTAATGGTTCTCTCATTAATCATTTTATATCCGTAGTTACTAAGGCAAATATAGTTATAAAAATATATTTAATGAAAATAAAAAGGGAAATATTCAATCGGGCTATAACTTGGTGGATCAGCATAACATTTTACGATTTAGTTATTTGTTAAGAAGGCTGCCAACTTTATAATATCTTTGTTTGAAATAGTTTGTTCAGTATATATTTATTAGTAATTTGGGTCTCATTTGAAATTTCAGAAGTAGTGTGAAATACTTTCTCTATGTATTTAACAATTCGACTTAGATGTATTTGTTATAGAAATAAAATGTACAATGGAATTATCCCCACAACAGAAATTGCTTTACAATGAAAATCTTCCATAATAAATTATAGATCGTAGAACTTAGTGTTTATTATTTTTTTTTACAAATTTATTCTATTTTTCTTGCATTGGCTGAAACAGAGGTAAACAAAAAAATTACACTTCTTCCTTCGTCATTGACATTATCATTTCCTTCGTTATGTCTTTATTGTTTTTAGTTATTTCCATCCCTTTTTTTATATTAACCCCCGGTGTTGTCCCTTTCAGCCTCCGTATATCACCTGAAGGGAACATTTCGAATGGCGACGATAAGAGTAAATTAGCACATCAACAAACGTACAGGTACATCGTCACTCATACGCACGACTCTCATGTACATTACGCACTGAAACGGTTTCTTTTTAATCTATGATGACACTTAGGTGTGGAACTAACATATTTTTTTATCTATAATGTATATCATTGTAGCTTTATCATAAATTTATTCGATACATGTAATATTTGTATATTTTATATTTATTATTATTTCACTGGGTCATATGGGTCACTATACGTGTAAAATGTAGATTTTAGAATTTGCTAACATTTTTTTGGCATTTCATCATATCTAAGTGTCATTCAAGGATTCTTACAGCCAAATAGTAAACATACGTTTTATCCGTCGTAAATAATATTTCCTACAATGTTATTGAAAACCCCACATAACCTGTTTACGATTTGGCTGTTAAAACAAAATGAAATTTAATACTATTTAACGTTACGATTTTGCGTTTTCAGACAATACAAAGAAGCCTTAAGACAGCAACGCCAACAAGACATCTATCGTCCCCGAACTGAACAACCCTCGCCAGAGCTCGACTCCTCTCCGCAATCCCAGAGCCAAAGCCCGGTCCACTTCCAGAGGTCCTCCGCCCCCCACTCCCCAGTCAACGGCTACAGTAATGTATCACCTAACCTCTATAACCGCTCCCTTTCATCAAATTCCACATGCTCCGCATCACCTAACACGTCGCAAGTGCCGAACTCACCCCTCCTACACTCGACACCGCGAAGATTCCAAAATCAAAACGGAAACAGCGACAAACAGGAGGAAACTAACAAGAGACCGGTACAAAAAGTGGTACCGTCTAGAAACGTCAACAAGATGTATTCCTCCGTCAACGGGAACGTGGACTACGCGCGCGTTAATGGTCAAGCGGACGCGTACATAAAGCCTACCTCGCCAACAAAGTCTCCCACGAACACGTTAGGTTATAATAGTATAGGTGTAAAGTCTAATATACCGAGGCAGACCAATGGCGGGGAGAACGCGAAGCTACTAACCACTACGGTCTCGTATTTGAAAGGTGCGGCGCCCAAGCCAGCGAGCAAGATGGCGTGGAACAAGGACGCGCCGGTTGACAAGCTCAGCTTCACCATGAAGCGGGAGTTTGATAAACAAAAGGAGGAGTCGGAACTGCTTGAGCAGTTGAGAACGGTAAAAAACCTTTTATTAGGAAGAATGTTTATTCACATTGAATTTTTCAGACAAGAACGATTTGACAAAAATACTAGCATTTCCTTCCAAAGACTCACGAAAAGTCGCATTGATCAATACTGCTAGTATTATTTGTTATTTAGTATCTTTTTTATGTTTTTGCATATAATGTCATATAAATAATATTATTGTGCAGTACCGGGCATTTGATTTTGCACGTCCGGAACAAAAGAGATGTTCGATTTTGTAAAGCATTATCTTTGTCTACTGTTCTCGGAGCAGTATGAGACAAAGAGAACGCAGCCGATCTTTGCGGCAAGTCTCACTCCTACGCCGGGTGTGCCGAATAAAATGTCGGTTACTGTAATATCTGATTTGTCTACAGATTATAGAGTCGCGGCTGAAGATGTCGCTGCCAGAGCAGCTGGCGCCGGTGCTGGCGGACGGGGTGGTACTCTGCCACCTCGCCAACCACGTACGGCCGCGCGCTGTTGCATCCGTACACGTACCCTCGCCCGCGCAGGTACTAACCGCTAATAATTTCTTTCTTGAACTGACTAATGTAGTCTTTACGATAAAACATTACATTGGACTGGTGAATGCATATCTTTGTAAGAGGACAACGTGTTACAGAAGAAGCATAGCCATGTAAACTGTATGCCAAGATAGTAATTTTCATTTTCACTCTCTACAAATTCTCAAATTATCACCGTTATGAATTTATTTCCTACTATGAAGCCATAGTCATCCTTACTATTAAAACATGTTTTAATAATGCTGTCATTAATTGTTTCAGCCGAAATTAACAATGGCAAGGTGTAGAAGAAACGTAGACAATTTTTTGGAAGCGTGTCGAAAAATTGGAGTAGAAGAGGTAAGTTGTATTTCATTTATAAGTAAACAAAAATTATTTTAAAACATTTTTAAATTTTTTTGCCAATGTGTTTCTTTGATGACTTTCGACTTGAGTTAGTTATTAAATATACTTTCTAATCTGTGTTTGTCTTAATGTTTATTTGAAAATAAGCATACATTAATACTTCTGAAATTATCCTGGATTAAGTACTACCGTTTTGATTATACCGCGTGTCAATTCCGAGTGTTGCAGGGTCATTAGATATCCTTTCGCGAGCAAACAGAATATTATTTGAAACTAAGAGTCGGGTGGCGTGTGTTGCAGGAGTTCATCTGTTCGCCCGCCGACATACTGGCGTACCCGGAGCGAGAGGGAGACGCCAGTATCGTCCCTCTCGCTTGCACGGTGACCGCCCTCCTCACACACGCCACGCCGTACACCTCGCCAAAGGATATCCAAAACGACCCGAGTTACCAAAACTACGAGCAGTCAAGCGAACTAAGTTCTTACGAAGTTGACGAAGTCGCCGAAGTCACCGAAGTCACCGAAGCAGCGGAGACATCTATTGAAGTAAACTATCACCAAAGACAATTTAACAGATACGCGGAGGATAGATTTATAAGCAACTTCAACAATTTCTCAGAGTACGCCAACAATTACACAATAGACGAATCCGAAGAGCTTCATTTGAATTATGAAAACAATAACGAGTCGGTCCAAAGCGTTAATTATTCACCAATTTATGGAAGCAATGAAGGTGTAAGAAATAGAGGACCTTATTACCAAAACAATAGAATTCAATTCGTCACGCCGTTTTGCAAAGAAAATTCTGTCCTTAAGAGTGATAATTTTGAAATCTACGACACTGATGAAGTCGATTTTCCTATGGAAACAATTAACGAGGGAAACCACGAAGAGGGGCGTTACGATAGAGATAAATTGAATCTGGACTTACACAGTAATATTAATAGCATGGTGACGCCATTGATGGAAACTGATCAAGAAAGGCAGCATCGGTTGTTAGTCACGTGGTTATGCCTCGGGACATTTTTTGTGTCTACCGTTTTACTTATAGTATTTCCATTGTAAATTTCCATACTTAAGTTTATTGCTTTGAATATTATTTGATACTGGGTTTTCAACGTTCATTTGTTTTATTGGAGCAAGTAAAAGTTCGACGTAGTTCGTTTGTAATAAAACTTTTTTTTTAATACTATTATCAATTTAATAAAGGAACGATGCCTTATGTCACTGAACTGTGATTGCGGCCTGAAATGTAATTTTGAGGCCGCTAATTGTCTTTCACATTGAATTTTTGGAATGAGACTGACTTGAGGAATTTGTATTAAACGGAAAGAGTGATAAAATTTCGCTAACCAATAATGTTAAATCATTTGAAATAACATACGAGGTTCTAAAAATGGGTAATACGTTAAAGATTTTTGATTCTTTAGTTTATCTAAAAAGTCTTCTAAAAAATTTTGTCTTTTTTTATTAAAGGGGGTTTCGGGCTATTGACTATTTGGAACAAGTTAGTATGAAACTTATAACATGGCCGTTTTTTTTTTGTAATTTTTGGCAAGTTAGTAATTTTAGGATTGGCTATGTGCATTTTTGCATTTGTTTTTTTTTCTTATATTCCAGGGATCTCAGCATTGTTTTGTTTTGAGAAGATATTCTTTTATTGTAAGTTTATTTTTTCTTTATGTAAATTAATTTACAATTTTATTATACTTTTTTACACAATTAGGTGGTACTTTTTGCACCAGTTAGTAATTTATAATATTTAATATAAAACAGAGATAGAGCTGCACTTTTTGGATGAATTACATTGTTATACATTAAGATTGAAATGTAAGTAAAGAGTCACTGCCCGGATCTTGCGATCATTAACTATTACTCTATTGAATTAATCGTTAAGCATTTTAACAAATATAAAAATTATATTTTCATTCAATTATAATAGTGTCGCTAGGATCTTAAACGTAAGCAGATTTTAATATATTTACAGACAATCAGATCTCAACATCTATAAAAAAATGAATTTTTTAGTATCTATTGTACCTTGAAATAACTAAACAATGATGAAGTCTAATAATGTAATAATTAATTTTCACGCCTTCGTTAACTATGCTCCTTATAACTTGCTAGTTTTGTCACAATGAAATTTAAAGTACAATTGAAATCTTTCATATGAACTCGGTGCAAAAAGTTTGAAGAAAAGTATGACGATAAAATGTAATACTGCTACTATGATGCAGCATTATTCTAATCCTTAACCTAGTGATTTAAATAATATTGAATGTTTCTTATGTAATAAGAATATGCCTTATTCGTAACATCATATCGTTATTGTATTCATAATGCAAAACATTATGGTAAGTATATTTAAACTGGGGCTGTATTCCAACCAAAAGACATAATTTATGCAGTAAAGTGTTTCCAATTATAGAAAAAAAAAATTAGTTATAAAAATCACCTTCATATGCACTAAACTATACACAATACCTTAAGAACTATTCACCTATAACCTAGATAATTCTATTTATAATAAAATGAAAGTAAGAAAAACATCAAAAAAATTTATAATAATTTGGACTATACTGTCTTTTCTATGAAGGTCTTTTGAAAAGTAGAGGAACCGGTTGGAATCGGGCCCTTATATCTAGTAGTTTGTAGTGATATTTAGACTATATAGAGGCTTTCGCATTTAAATATTGAACAGATGATTATAATAAAAAGACAAGTGTTTTAATATATGTTAATTTATATTATACTCATTAACGAAACTAAACAACTAACGAACGATACCAACATGAACAATATGTGTTTACTAAAATCTATTGCATTTACATGTGGAGTGATATAACTCATCGTAGATGTGTCACGTGGAACTGAACAGCTTGTATTCTTGCCGTAGTTAAGAATTATTGTAAACATCATTAAGAACATTTCATTATTCTCTTGTGTACGAAAGCATTTCTGACGAAGTCAATAAAGACGTTTATATAGTAGTCAATAGATCTACTTAGAGCATTTACTACATATCATACATTATTAAACACATTTACTCTTATTTCGAATATCCATTACTACAATTAATGATTATCACAGAACTGTTAGGAAAATAAATAAACAAAGAAACAATACAAAAAAAAGAAATGAAATAAAAGGATGAGAAAATCTACACTATAATACTTTACTTTTAATGTTTAGTTGATGATTTGAAATTTGGCAGTGAACTTGAAAATTTGTCACTAGATGATTAACTTCACAATATATTACATTAACGATGATAAAATCTATTAATATTTCTCCTACTAATCGTCCGTTATATTGAACTTTTAGGTGACATGAAGTACCGGTCATCGGTTAACCCGTAGCATTTCGCGTGTTATTTTTCTATATGTCCTGCGCGTGATCAGTTAGCTAATATACTAATCCTGCATTTATATGGTGCATCGTACGTAAGAGGTTAATAAAGAAAGCACATGGAATTGAACTAAGTGATGTATCGAAACCGCCCAATACATGGATTTTTTGATATGTACGAGTCGACACTAACCGAGTTAGATCATTCCACACTATTTTTTTTTAATAAGCATTCCAAAGATATGTTATTAATACACTTAAAGACAATGTACTATAAACTGATTATTGTAGTATTTTTAATGTAACTTTTTATTTATAATTTGATGTGTAATTTAAGTTTGTATTGCGAAAATCTGTTTGTTGTTACACAACGAACACTCTTATCTCTAAAGTAATAAATACGATTATCCAGTGCCAATTTTATTTCTAATACGTAAACGACAAGCGATTTTGAAATACACACATTTTTGCCAAGCGTGGAACGTACATTTATTTGATTATGTATTTATAAAGGCAGCAATAAAAGAAAACAAGTTTAGAACAACCTAAATTTTATGTTAATGATCATAAAATTTTTCCAACATTTAAGTATTCGGCAGTAAGAGTTTCGTACTTTGCATTTACCCGAGTTCGCTTAAAATACTTCGTTAATTCGAAAATGTTTGGCTATTGTAATAGTAAAAAAAGTATTTCATAATGCCTCACATTTTTGTACTTGATATAACTTAGTCATATCTAGTTTGCTTTCTAATGTAATCTTATTTTGAGCTTTAAATCTTCGAGTACAATGCTAATAAAATAAGTCTATTGAGATATAATTAATATATTTATGTATAATTTATGCTTACATAGAATATATTCAACGGCTTTTGGTGCTTGGGTACTTAATGTAAATTAGGGTCTAGTTTTAATGCACTATTAATTTACTTATTTATTTATTTCTCGGCACTAATTAGTTTTATATTGTATTCATTTCTAGTTAAAAGATGTCTTAATTCTTACCCATGTGTAAAAATAATGTCTTACTCATTTATATATTATACTGATCTCTGTGGTACTTCAATATAAATCAAAATTTGCACTGAACATTTTCACAAAATAAAATGCATTTTCTATTTAAATAAATACTTTAATTATTACTAATATATTCTTATTATATTGAGCAGTGTTGGCGAGTATAATGGGTTCTACAAAATGGCACTTGTATCTTAGGTGTGTGTATAGTACACCAAACAAAAACTTACATGTGTAGGCTTCCATTAATTTTATATAAAGTATACCTACCTAGTATATAAGGAACAAAGAGTTATATACGTATACTTCACCAAGAAGCACGGACACCACTTAATTAGAAAATTTATATACAATATAGACAATAAACACATGCCACTAGATTTAATACAACAATTTTATCCCCGGTGGTTTTCTTGCCAAATGCCAAAAAAAAATTGTTAGTGCATTAAAACTCTATCTATACGAATATTCCAGTGTAATTTAAATAACTTCTACTAAACTGACTAAATTTTATCATTCATAGATTTAAAAAAATATATTTAATTCAGTATTATTCTATTTCGTGATTTGCATTTTTCTAGTTAAGTATACGTAGTGTACTGTGTCTCTATTGATTCTTTTTTTGTATTGGTGTCTAATTATCGTTTCTTTTGGATAACAGGTTTCGATTGATGTTTTTAGTATATACTTATAACGGTTTTTTCTTTCTTCTCCAAATAAATTACTTATTGGCGTACATCCGTGTTTTATTCTATCGTTTGCTTTTTTTTGAATGATTGGTAAAACAAAAGAGAGAGAGAGAGAGACCTACCTGGTAATCCTCTCCTGCCCATAATAATGAGATCCCGTCTATTATGGGCGAGAGCATTTAACCATTTTTGTCAATGAAGATCAAAATATATAAAATATATCATTGGCGACAAAAAAATAGAGGTATCAAATATGAAATATTTTAGATAGAAGATTCTCAAGGTACAAGATGCTATTTCTTTACCTCAAAAATTACTAACTTTCCTTCGTAATTTTAAAGCAGAAATGTTTGGACAGTAAGGTTTGCGGCAGAAATATGTTGCCGTGGTGTCTGTTTAGACTCTCAACGGTCTCCGCCAACAGACATCTATCACCAACATCTGTGACACGTACCATTAGTGTAAGATTAAAATTGTTCAACCATTTTGCAATTAACTGCTAACTATTATAAATTATTCGGTTCGCTGGTGGTGAATACCGTTAATCTGTTCGTAAACACATTTCATGCCACTGGCTCTGCCGTCTGATGCCGGTTCAATTCCTTTTCCGTCATCTGGTGTTACTATCGATCGAAAGTAATTGACCGTGTTTCAGAAACTCATGTGTTGCGCGGCGGACGTGCTGGAGGGCAAGGGTACGGTGCAGGTCGCGATCACGGTGTGCGAGCTGCTGCGACGGCAGGCGAAAGCACGCGCGCCCGCGCCCCCCGCGGCCGCCATGTTGTCCCCCGCGCCCGCCGCTGCGCCCCTGCCGCACCCTACCTAGCGCCCGAGGCTCGCTCTTGCGCCGCAGTCCGCGCTCTCGCTTTAGTGAGAATTTTTAGTAAAGACGATCTAATTATTTCATATAGAGTAGTATTTATGTACTTAAAGTGGAAGTGATTTATGTATTGTAACCACCAAGATAGTAGTGCCGTTATTTATGATCCACCGTATAAATTTTATTCTTAGATGTTTACCTAATTACCAACATACTACAATTCATCTATAGACAACCCATTGTTATGTAAATTACGCTGAGTGCCTGTATTAAAAACGATACAAAACTAGAATTCCTACACCATCAATAGATGTGGATTAATGTTTGAACTGAGAGAATATTAGATCTACATTCGTAGATATAGCTTTTAGTGTTTTGAAAAATTTCGTCGATAAATCATCTCGCATTCCTCTATTTCGTTCTAGTACGGACATAACCAAACTAAATACAAACAAATCGTAGTACGATCGTTATTTTGACTGCAGACCCAAATATTTATTATTATCGCTCATGTGTTCTTTGTAGCATTACCCGTTGCGTTAGTCTAGTTGACCACGGTATAGCAACGTCGACAAATAGTTAGCAATCCCTAATTCAGTTTAACGATACAACACAAAAATATTGCGATTTTTTAAACTATTGTGGTGGCAAAGAGGCCAACCTGATGTTATATGGTATTGATAAATCGCTGAACTAATTTAATACTAGATTTACGGAAGTTGTCATTTTTCATTATAACAGTCATTACGAAATTCACTATACTTACATGTGTATAAATTTTCAATTTTTTTTCTATACTTTATTACAACTTTGTTTTGTTTTTATTTTCTACTAATAGAAAACATAAAGATTTATTTATGTATTAAATTTCTATGGTCTCAGAAAGTAAACTATAAAAAAATATCCTTAAAGTTACTGTTAATATAAATGACTCTTTTGAAGTTCTTAATTCAGTGAGAAATGTATTTTTAAAATTAGAAAACTAAAGGAAAAAATCTCTACGCAGAAAATGTAATAATATTATCAAAAATGCAATGGGCACTGGTTACCCATTAGTCTAATACAATAAATGATCATGATGAATGAATGATAATGAAAAATATACTCTTAGACAAAGCCTTTAGTAACTTAGACTGTTGTGTAGGACCATTTTTACGGATACGGATTAATAAATGCCTTACTATTGTGCTAATAATAATAACCTTAGTGCATTCCCGATAGCAAACCGTGAAAGTTTATGGAGAATATTTTTTTGTTCCAGATTTATTATGTCCTTTGTAGCATCACGATTTGATAGATATATTTAAATAAAATAGACAATAGCCCAATTTATTAATTGCGATGTAGAAAACTATTAATGGAATTGTCGAAGGTCTAGATTTTTTCTCAACCATTATCTCTTAATGCTTTAGAATTATCACATAATGAATCTGAAACGTTTTTTGAATTTTTTTTTTAAATATTACTTCTCTAACGTTTTAAATAACTGATATTTTTCAATTTAAATTAACTATGTTTAATCTATAGAAGTTTTTTAATCTCTAAATGTTTTTCAATAGTATTAATTACGTGGCATATAGATAAATATAAGGCTTTGTGATACATTTAGGATAAATAATGTCACTTTATTTTTTATATAGTAATTATTAATTAGTGATCGGCGGTTTTAGTGCTTATCCATTTACATTGAGCTTAGGTATAGAAAGTGTATCAAACACTACGTGATACCTACGTCAGTGCCTTTCGTTCGTTACGATGTAAATCAGTCATGTCAAACTCAAGTCATTGGTTGGCCAAAAGCATGAAGACTGTTGACTAGGTGAGCCGAAAAACTCAATTTGAAAGAAGACAAACTTAAAAATATCAACGAAAAAGAGTCTTATTATAAGACAAGTATAATTTTTCTGACAAGGTTAGCAAAATTATTTGAAATTTTTGGTCTTGAATTTAATTGTCAATTAACTTCATTTATAAGCGTAAATAAATTTTGAAAATGCATCCAAGTGTGCTTCCGTCAATAGTAATCTTGCGGGAGATTTTTTTTTGGTTTCATCAAAGAAAGTAATTATACACTCACTTTAAGAAAGTTTTGCAATACGCTCTCATTGCCTGGCGCATTGATTCTGACCGTAGGAAAATGCAATTTGGCCGCACGTTTGACATGCCTGATATAGATAGTATAAATCGCATCACTGAATGCTTCACATCACGAATTTACTAGAGGACTTTTCGACACGTCATTTACACAAGTTACAAATTTGGCGCAAGTAACGCGAATGGATATTACAGTGACTACCTCGTGATGTCACGTATATAACTGTTGTATAGTTAATAACTGTTGACCAAGTTGCTTTAGATGAAAATTAAAATCGAATTTGATTTTGTTACATAATCAACGTACCTACATCAATATACCGACAATACGGAAAAATCTTTATATTTAATTTCCATAGAAAATATTATATTCCTACGACGCACCTATTGAACAAATTATTGTAGGAAGGATCAAAGAGTATTAAGTTTTACATTGTTTTTAATGATAATATTTGTGTCGGATCAATTTTTTAAACATCCATGTATCAGCGTAGTTCAATTATTGAAGTCAATTTTACGATGTAAACGTCGTAACTGTGGTGATCGACCAATGATCTTGCAGGCTTTTATGGATATGCGGAACCCGTAGGCTATTTGATATTGATAAATGTATTATCCTCCGTATTAGACTTTGTATGGTGGTTACACCGGACAAACACTAACAACACTGACAATATCTCATATATTCCACGGAATTTAAAATCAAAGTTATATTTGTTGTCATATTTTTGACAGACAATTATTAATACAAATAATTATTTCTATTTGTTTGCATTAATTAGAGTTTTTAAATATGTACATTTTGTCAAAGTACAGTTAAAATTGATTCCAGAAATTAATCAATTTATGCAGTGAATATCTGACATGTAGACATGATATGGAGTCTGG
>DWQX01002686.1:0-20691 GCA_018245475.1 Pharmacophagus antenor | reverse complement strand
TATATATATATATATATCTCTTTATATATATTAATGTAATACATGGATAGATAAGTATTATGGGCGATCACTTCACCGTCTACGGAGACCATATGTGAATGAGTTCACTTAACATGGGGTGAAAATGAAGTCATATGTTAGTCCATTATCATTCTTTTCGTAATTCCGATTATAAAATGAATTCAAGCATTGTTTGCATATAAATAATTCATAAATCTATTTGATGTAAAATTTACAAAAACTTCAGTTTCTAAAATAAGAAATAAAATCGAAATATTTTGAACATGCTTACTATTATATCGCTAAATATCAATTAACTGAGGAGATGGAAGAACAATAATTATTTTTTCTTCTTTAACTAGATAACAACACGACAACACAAAAAAATAAATTCCTTAAAAACATATAAATAACACGTCTTCAGGATAACATATTTGTGACTTCGATCAATACAAACATACCACCGTCTAGAATCTTAAAAGCTTAGGTGAAACATAAATATAGATTTCCATACAACATTGTTTTTACTAACACTAAAACAAACAACACAAAAATGGGTTAAACTTGATTGGTCTATTTAAAAACGATAAATTTTTGGACATTTTTTCAAAGTTTTATACAAATGAAATAAAAAGCAATATTGGCAAAACCTTAAAAAAACAAACACGTATGCTTTTTAGTATAGACACAGCACTTTTAATGGAACGTCGTTGCGACAAAATGACGCGTCGCTCAAACATAATGTAAAATCGGTCAAAAATTCGAAGCAAAATTATTATAATGGAGCTTATTGAAATCTATTAATTTTCCTCCATTCAAATTAATGTCACGCTAAAAGCTCGGACTATTTTTCCGCTAAAATTTTATGCTCGGAGTCACTCAAATTGATCGCATAAATTTCGAAGTACTCCCATTTTTGCAAAATTTTTTTTTATTTATTTCATGTACATGAACACAAAATGTAACAAAAGAAATACAAAAACGCAACAAAAACCACAGTTGGTTTTACTGTCCGCCGTAATTTTATTTCTAAATATATTTAAGAAAACATATTTGAGGGTAGAAATAAAGAAGTAGAAATAGCAACACGTAAATGGATAGCTCAAGAATTTTTGGAAAAAAAAAAATTGGTTCACACTACATCGGTTGATTCAGGAAATATTTTTTTTATGTATGTTTATAATTTTTCTCATTGATTTTTTCTATAACGTTTATTGATAATTTATTAATTACATAGGGGATAGTATATTCCAGTACCCGTTTGCGTAGTTGTTAATGTATTTTGGAATGACCAACTTTTGTTTACTTACGCTTGTAGTGATGTTCTTGTGACTTATTTTATTTTTTAATTCGGAATTGAAATATTGTTCTGTTAGTAGTATGTAGTTTATATATATATTAGTAGTGTGAATTGGCACTATTTTACAATGGTTGAAAACTTTTACTTTAATGGTATATAATTTTAACTCAAAAGTATAACAGGTAATAACATACAAACGTGTTCACATAAAATCACAAAAGCGCACTCATATATAGCTAATAGATTAAATTCGTTATTAACCATTTAGACCTTTATGGCTTAATTAAAGTTAATGTTGAATAAAAGGCATTATAACTATTAATATATATGTTAATTAGTTATTATAGTTGTTAATTAGTTAACCATGTTAGACTATTATATCCGTGATTGGAAATATACTACAATAAATTATTAATTCATGCAAAAAACACACTATTTTACTGTTACATACACGCGATACGTTACGTTTGGGTTCATAGCGAGGAAACACAAAATTCATACAATTGCTTGTTGAACGTACAAATATTTTTTAAGTATCGTACCCGTAACAGCTGGCGTACTGCCAGTGTGACCGAGAGAGTAAGACCTCAAAATTCATACAGAATTGTGCTAATACAAGGCAATGTTTTTATCTACAAATGTTTGACACTTGACCTCAAATTTACCTTAGGTTAAGTAACAGTAAGGACGTAGATGGTGAAGCATAACCACTCGGAATACCATGTCATTCATATTATTCACCGCCAGAACACAGAAATGCTAAGGTAAACAAATAATTTTAGGTTATAAATTCATCTTTCAAACAATGTCAAACAACATCACAGTTACAGTGGTCGCATATTGTCAATGCAAATCATTGTTCGCTACAATGAGCGAGCCCGTCGTCGAGCGACATTACGACGTGACCGCAATCGCAACCGGCTAGATTCCGCACCATCTCAGTTTTTATGGTGCCCTGGTAGCGATAAGTACCATTTCATTTCAAGGCTCTTCCTTGAAAATATGTTTTTCTCGACGAACATTATTATTAAATGTATAATTACAATTTATCTATATTTCGTCTACATCGGATCCAATTTCACATGATGTTAAGTGACAATCCATCAAAAATAGTGAAGCGTTATAACACGCTTAGAATACTCAAGCTCTATATGACTGCCGAACCATTGCAATGCTGTGCTGTTAGAACTCACGGATCACCGGATTCGTGGTCCAGTTCAGATGAAGCCGAAATAGTCGTTAAAAAGACTAACAGCGCAAACTTCACCGAACCCAGCAGCAGCAGCAACAGCAATGCTGTTATAACGGTAGATTGATATTGAAGATAATAGCCAAGTTCTAATGTGGTCTGAAAATCAAACTTGAAATTTCCGTGTTATCTGGAATGCTTGTTTACCTACCACATTGCCATGAGACCATTAAACTTTAAACTTTAATTCAGCTTTTTACGCAGTGTAAACAACGGTTTTATTTATGTCTTTATAGAAACACTCACTAGGCATGAACATACTTGTAAACTCTCTGCTCTGTCTTCTATATTAATTGTAATAATGTTAAATATCTTGTTTCATTATGTTCGCATCACCAAAGACAAACAGTTTTAATATGTTTTTTTGGGAATTTACATACGTATATTAATTTAAGAAGTTTACGTGGGATTTTTAAATTCCATGTAGACAAAACTATGGGTGTGGTCTAGTAAACAAAAAAAAATGACACATTACTCATTAATTAAACTCAAATAATATTGAAAGTAACAATTATTAATGCATAATTAACTTTGTCTGTGTACAAAATGTTACTGTTAGGCCCGTACATAATAATTAAATTAATTGTTATGAAATGTTTAAACGATAAATTGTTTGAAACTAGTAATTTTAACCTTTGAATTTTTAAAACTGCACCACTTTATGTGCAGTAAATAATTAATAAAAGTAAAGACTTGTTTAGCGGCAAGTGAAACCGAGATATTATGAAAGGACATTATTTTTTGAGTACTTTTTTTTAACGGCAATGGGCTAACAGTTGACCTCAATTAACGTGATTTTAGGTGTCAATTACGCCGTAAATTGTCGAGCGTTCAAAAAAAAAACTTTTTTTGTATCGGGGGAAATTTACAAAAGTTACCCAGCTTCTAAGAAAAAGTCAAGGTTATTTGGGATTTCCATCCACTAAAACTCCCTCAATTATTACCCCCAGTGCACAAAAGGGAGACCAGGGATCTTCTAAGAAACGCAACGGTTCTCCTCTGCAAGTCTAAGGGAAGAACTCTCCATCTACCCCAGCACCGTCACTGTGCATAAGACCACTTAATGTTTACCGTTCTCTTAGGGCTCGCTTAGTGGGCCATGAGGGCCCCCACCCTCAAAATCAACAAACCCAAAATCCCTTTTAGTCGCCTTCTACGATATGCAAGGTTTAATTTAGTCCTATTATCAATAGCCCGAGACTACAGGAGAGCACCCAGAATACTCTGGCTCTCACATATATGATTGTCGAAACAGGGCATTGTTGTTATGGCGGCTGGTCGAGATACATTAAATTTAATTTATATAATTATTCAAATCAATTGCAATTCCAAAAATGGGTCCTGTTAAATTCTGATATCTTTTTTACTTTAACCTCAATAATATACTACATGTAATACGAGTACATTAAATTTTATTTAAAATTGTTTCAAAATGTAATATAATTAATACTTTTTGAAAAGATGTTATTGTGAATGTTGCTTTACGTCTTGCTTTTATAATTACCTGATATAAAAACTGTAATCTATACATATCGGAAAACAAAAGTGATCGAACAGTAATTACAAGATGTCGTATTTTAAAAATCTATTGTTTAAAAAGGGTATCGGCGATAAGTTTTCAAAAAATCGGGTAAGTAACATAAATTGAATTATAGGTTAAAATTTAAAGTATTTGTTAGGGTTAAAAATACAGTACACGAAGATCAACAGTAAACATTACAAAGAACTTTAAAAGTTTGGTATTATTTACAAATAAGCGTGCATTTTATACCATGTTACATTTCTTATGAAAATCAAATTTATCGCCATATTAGGATAATTTTATATAATACATTAAAAAAAACTATAACGTGAATTTCTGTACGTATTTAATATAATGATAAATATTTGTTATGTAAATTGTACGTTTTTAATAAAAATAATATAAGTAAAGTATTTTCATTCATAACACATTTATCTTTTAAAATTTCGAGTAGTGTTCCCGAAGACAGAAAATTTTTCACAGCCATGATCTAATAATGCTAAAGCGAGGTTTCCAAGGTACTGGTATTCAGTTCATCATAAATTATAGGAAACTATTGACAAATTTTTAGGTCGTAATTGACATTTTTTTAAAATAAATTATTCCACAATAAATTAAAACTGACGTCCTATAAATTAAAAAATATTTAAAGCGTTTGTAAAAAAAATCCTATACTGTTACCGAATGTATAGTCAATAAAAAAGTGTAGTTCCAAATTTAACTTTTTTATAATAATTTGTGCAGTATTATGATTTGCCATATTTTTATTTAAAATTTTTTATAATGTTAAAAATATATTACGTGTAAATTATCACAAGAATTATTTAACCTGTATGTGATAATTAATTAATAAATAAAATTAAGTATCTATCTACTGCAATGACATTTGAAAAATAAAAAAAAATTCTTTTGTAGGTTCTAAAATTTGATATGAGTGAATATGACGCTTCTTACGACACCGCAATAGTACGATTCCGAATGGTTGGCATTCGATTAATTAGTGATGATACATCATTGGCAAAGTAAATACTATTTTATAATTTTATATATACAAATAAAATTCACGCACATCCCAAAACACTAGTCTTAAAGACATTAAATTTGAAGGATGTGTTCTTTATTATATGTAGACATTCACAAACGTTTTTTTAAATTCTACCCGTAATGTCAAGAAAGAGTACTTCAAATTTCATTGAAACTTCTTATTCATTGAGTCGACGGAATCGAAAATTATTATACATACTGAAGGGGGATTAATCTTAAAGATATATAAAAAAAATATTCAAACGCCTATAGAAGTGGGCGGGTAACGGCTAGTTTACTATAATATACTAGATAGGTCTAACAAACAATTTGTTTCGGTCTTCAATAAATTGCCCTTAATAAAAAAAAAATAAAGTTGTAATTAAGACTTTTAAAGTAATAGCTTCTATACAATTTGTTACCAAAAATTTGTAAAAGAAATCGTACATGCTACCAATTGGACAAATTATTTCACTATCTTTTGTCTCTTTAAAGATAGATAACTGAAATAAAGGTAATGTACACACACCAAATTCTACTAATTGTTTTAAGCGAATTTTTTATTACTCATAACTAGTACGAGTACGTGTCAGCTGTCGCTAGCGGTACTTCCAGACTGATACGATTTGGGATCCTTCAAGAAAAGAACCTATTTACTTAAAGGTCGGCAACGCAGCAGCGGCTCCATGAATTTTGCGGCAGTCTATGCCTGACGATGATCACTTACCATCAGGTGAACAGAGCTAGCACGTTTGCCTAATCTATCTATGAACAACAGAGACGTTTAGACCTATAGAGATTCATTTGTTACATGTCTACAAAGGATGAAATCAAATTAGCTTGTGTTTAATTATGGTATGTTACAGGCTACTCTGGAATGCTCTCTACATATTCGAGTTTGCTAGTTTGCTCGTCACGTTGATACTGGAACTCGTTAACATGGTACAACAAGCCGCCGTCGGAATCTATACTGACGTGTTTAAAATGACACCTTGCATCGGATTCATAATACTTGGTTAATTGCACGCTTTAACACTTTCACTGCAGCGTTAATTTATCAATAATTACAGTTAATTTAATAACGAAAGTGAACCTTTTTGCATTTAAGTTGTAATATGCAATAATGCGACAGAGCTATAATTTAAGCCAGTGTAACAGGCAAGCAGATATTGTCACTGAGAGCCCGTCACGTGGCCGTAATTATGGGGAAAGTAAAACCAATAATTTTGTTATAAAAAAGTCATTAAATATAATTTAACATGGTCTCAATCAATGCCAATCTCTGTCCATCTAGCAGTTTGTAAGCGAAATTTATGATATTATAATGGCCGACACTATGAAATGTAGATTATTTTTTAATATCGACCTTCGCTGCATTCTGTTTTCAGCTACTGTGAAAACATATAAAATAGTCTACGACCGGCCCGTGTACGAGAGCCTGATATCGGAGTTGCGCGAAATGTGGCCGCTGGATCCAGTAACGGAGGAGGAGTATAAGATCATCCGCTCTGAACTTATCACCCTAAATCGATTTGCGAAAGGTTGATTTGCTTTATTATTTATCCTTTATCTATTAAAAGTTGTCATACAAGTGCGTTATACGCTGCGAGATAAATTTAGACAATAGTCGTAAAGGAATAAATTTATAAAAGCGGGGTATCCTATTCGTCACTGTTAATTAAAGAAATTCTTCTTTTTATTAAATGATTACTGCTTATATTTGATGATTGGGCTTAGTTGCACTCCTTGGAAATAGCCTTCACAGTAGTGGACAGCCGTAAAATGATGATGATGATTATGATCTTTTACTTACTATATGTGAAATGCTTTTGATAGTATATACGTTATCTTTATATATTTGTGCAATATTCTCTCTTTTGCGGGTCTAATTATACAAAACTCTTTTCGCTCACAATGGTTTTTCTTAATGGTCCTTTGATGGGAGCTTAGATACGGCTTTCACAC
Source organism: Pharmacophagus antenor (assembly GCA_018245475.1). NCBI lineage: Eukaryota > Metazoa > Arthropoda > Insecta > Lepidoptera > Papilionidae > Pharmacophagus > Pharmacophagus antenor. The sequence goes on along the minus strand of DWQX01002686.1, from coordinate 13,632 downwards.
ATATCCACTCGCCTTCGCGCGCCTCCTCACTCTTACATTAACATAAGGCTGCCTTAATAGTCAGAGTTAAATATATTTTCTTTATGTACGGAGTTTACACATAAATGCTGAAATGTGTGAAGTTAAGAATTAGTTTTTAAAGAAAAGGATTACTTTATTAAACTCTAAACAGTCGCTTATCAAAATGCATACGTTACTTAAGTGGAGATTTATTCAAGGAAACAGGCGAGCGGTCACGCGAAGTGCTCACCGTTGTCAATGGACAATCGCAATACCACGGAAATCGCAGCTTCGTTTCCTATCTTAGAGAATGGCATATACTGTTTTCTTGAAGGTTTCTAAATCCTTTCGTTCTACAAGTATGACTGGCGATAACTGATTCCACAAAGGAAGCGTGGTAAGACAAGAACAATGTATGCGGACTAATATTATTATGTTATATTACAGTTCGTCGAATTATGTACTGTCAGTTTTATTTAATAACAATGATATAGTGTATGTATAATGGGCAACATATCTTTCTAAATGGGTCTGCACCCTTATAAGCATATCTATCTATAAGTCGTCCACTCACTAGGGAAGTGCTACAGTCGACGAACTGCAGGAGGCAGCCCGCTAGACACTTCCTAATACGGAACCTGATGTATTATGATTATATATAGATAGATCCACAAATGCCTTAAGAATACCTTAAAAGTAATATGCGATACGTATGATGAGAAATACATAAGTTTAACACACCTATTTAAGCTTTAAATAGTACATAAGAATCGGTGAGTTGTAACTCGCTGAGAGGCCCGGGTGAAAGGGACAGGCCTTCTCCTGAGGTCCGAAATTCTCGCTTGGTCTGAGCCTTGGAAATGTGTCAGTCTAAGTCTGATGTTGTGTAAATAATATTTGTTTTTTCTGTTTAAGGCTACTGGTATTGCAACGCAGCTCTTTTGCTGATATTCGGTTCGGTACCATTCATCTTTGCGATACAGAATATAATGGGATACAACGTCCCTCTTACTCTCGTCTTATCTTACTGGTTCCCATTCGATCCCTTTAAACATGGACGATTTGAAGTTTTAGCTGTAATACAAACGTGGCTATGTAATTACTATTTTTTACTTATTTATTTATGTAATTAAAATATATATAACCATATACTTAAAACTTAATGGTTATATATACACATATACACACACACACATATGTGTGTGTTTTTGGTTTTATTATTAGCCATTGCATATGGTTAATAATTGTTAAATTCTGACATTAAGTCTATTTTATTTATTAAATAAATGGAAAAATAGAGTACGTACTTATTAATACAAATGTTCATTAAATTAACGAAAATAATTAACACACCCACACACACACACACACACACACACACATATGTGTGTGCGTGCGTGCGTGCGTGTGCGCGCGCGCGCGCGCGCGCTTGTGTGTGTGTGTGTGTGTGTGTGGGTGTGTTAATTATTTTCGTTAATTTAATGAACATTTGTATTAATAAGTACGTACTCTATTTTTCCATTTATTTAATAAATAAAATAGACTTAATGTCAGAATTTAACAATTATTAACCATATGCAATGGCGTACCTGTCGGGCACGCCCAAATTTAAAAATGTGTTTCTACATAAAAAAATATCGTTATATGATGTAATATATTTCCTTTTATAATTTAACGGTAATGTAAAGACTTTGTATCACATCTATGTGATTTTTTTTTGTATATTATTGCTTGAAATCAGTATTCTAGGCTTTACGGTTAGTATGGTAGTGCCATCACTGATCTTATGTTGTTGTGATGAAATTTATATTACCTTATAATTATAACTTTCTCTAAATCCTGTGTCGCTTTTCATCCTCTCGCTTTTACTACCAACATGTAGATGAGATATTTGATTCTTAAATTCCAGGTTTCCTTGCAGTTTCGTTTATATCCGGAGCAGATATATTATTCTGCACTCTTCTGAGTCACATTACGACTCAATTCGATTTGCTCGCTATCAGAATAAAGAAAACGTTTTACGTACCGACAGACGACCAGCTTATAGAAGCTTATCCGCTCGGTAAGTTCGCGAATTTTTAAAACTTTATATTCATATTAATTTATTCCAAATCATAACACTTTTTTCCGGATTTACACAGTATTCAAATGATAAAATTTCGCTTTTACACAGTTTTTAACCACGAGAAAAAAGTTTAATTACAGTTTCGCGGAAATCGGGTAATAGGTGTATTAATAAAAACACATATGATTAATTTTAAAGTCGATTAATTTTATAAAGTGGTATTTAATGATGATTGAAGGTGTCCACTTTTTCACTATTAATAAAACATCTTATTTATTTTGCTTCCCTTTTAATTATTTTTTGTTACTGTAGAGATTTTAAAATTTCATCATCATTAACACCAACTTCTGTTATAAATATTTTTATAAAATTTAATATTATTTATCCCCGGCGTTACGTAGCATCCGATTATTTAATATCAAAATTATATTCAAAAATTTTTAAGCAATACTAACAACTATATGGCGATTAGATATATTTATCATAAAATATGACTAAAACTATAAAATAAAATTCCGACGTAATTCATAAAAATTGTTGCTTATATTATGGAAAAAAATAGCGTTTTTTGTAATAAATTATTTCTACTTCTTATTTCTAATCACATTTTTTAACCACTAGCTGAGTACAGTAAAGGCAGCAAAGGCAATCTAGAATCTAACATCAACGAATATGAGAAGTACCAGAAGAGTGTTGTTGAAATTGTATCAAGACATCGTACTCTTATCAGGTATAACATACAAAATTTAGTGTCGTCTTATCATAATCCGTGTGAAAAGCATCTAGTATTTTTTATATATAAATTCCTGTTAAAGACTTCTATAATTTCTACAACAATTTCAAGTTGAATGCTTCATGATATGCTGGATATTTTACAAAGACTAAAAATATATTAGGGAAAGCTGAGTGTTAAATATATAGATAACTTTGTTGGTTACTCATAAACTGTAACAGTAATAATTTCTACTGCATTATATAAATCCCCAATTAAAAAGCACATGTTCGTATTATGTAACTCAAACTTGTTTTAAGATTAGCTGTTGATTTACAGTCTGCGTGGTGCTGTGGTTTACCGCTTGCTTGTAACATGGACATCCCAGGTTTCATTCCCGGGCTACATGAGATCTGGTGCTTGGATGGTAGGGCTTTTTCGAACTCGCCTGGCTAGCTACCACCTCCAAATTGAATATGCTGACATAACAGCCTTGCTGTGTTCGGCAGCCATACATGTGAGAGCCGGAGTATTCTGATTGACCACACATCTACGGCCTCATTACCACTTAATCATGTTAAATAGGTCAAGTGTTAGCATATTGTTGAAAAAAAATTTAATGAAATGAAAAATATGTCTTCATACATTACATGTAGGGAAATAACATTTTGTACATTTCATTAACATATTACAATGTTTTCAAAACATTTTTGCAGGTTATCTGCCAGCGTAGAAAACCAATTTACATTTCCATTGCTTATAAATTTTATGAATAGCTCGGTTTTAATCTGCTTCTGTGGATTCTGTTGTGTGGTGAGCTTCAATACTGAATATTTATAAAAATCCAGTCCGTTTAAATTCGAGTTAACTTTTGACATAACATGAAAAATCTTTCCCTTTTTTTTTAATTTTTACGTTGTTTAATATTTCATTATCATCATCATCAACATCATATCACGTAGGCATCTTCCAATAAACACCAAATGGCCTACTAAATAACAAGACATCCATTATTAACCTGTTGACTATATTCGTTATTGATAAAACACTACGATCCATGAAAAAGACACATTTTTAAAAAAGTTGTCATGCCATTAACAGGTTATATAAAAGTTATATGACGATGATATATGGTCGTTAAATTTTTGTAAGTTATATAATCGAGATAAAAAAAAACAATTGTAAATTATCACGACCCGGTTAACAGGCTACTATATATCTAATTAAATTATTTGACATTAGCATTCTTAAAAGTTCATTCCAACTCAGTCACACTGTGGTTTCGCACTTTCCTTGAAACACAAGTCTCGAGTTCGGTTCCGAACCACGTTAGTAGTGGAATCTAGATAGTGATAGGGTTTTTACAAGCTCGCCTGATGAGCTACTACCTTCAATGTCAAATTGCCGCTAAAACAGCATTGCTATGTTCCGACAGTCATTCACGTGACAGCCGGAGGTATTTTCGGCAAACACGCTTCGCCATCGACGCTCTCATTATCACTTAAGAATTTCTGAAATCTAGGTCAAGTGTCAGTCCATAATCGATAAAAAGAAATCCTACATATTACAGCCAAAGTATTCTGAGCGAGCATACTCTTATTATTATCATTAATCTTTTTAGAGAATATTTCTTTTTTGTTCAAATTATTTTCCGTTTTTGCTTACTACGTGTTGCATAATTTAATACAATTTAAGTTCACAAGGTAATGTAACATGTCCCGCAGACTCATTTTGTTGTAACCGCGTACACCTGTTGCAAAATTAAAGTAAAGGTGAGCAGGCAGAATGGTGGAAGTAACTTCTTGTTTGTAAATGGTTCTTCAGAACTAATACTAATAAAATAATAACTTTTTTTAAATTAAAAGAAACTTCATAATTCAACTAAAAGTTTTGTTTTTTAAAATATGTGAATGATTTCAATAGACATATTTCTAAGTAAGAGAAAAGAAAGTAGGACAAAAATCTTTTGATTTTCAATGTCAGAATTTAAGCGTTCAATTCTTATTTCCATATCAAGTCAATTTTTGCATTAGGTTGAAGTTAATTAATAAAAAAGGTACCTGATTGATCTTTGATTTCTAATAGCGATTCTGATGGAGACTTAAGCACTTAGCAAATAGAATCATTGTCATTATTATCCATTAATTCATAAATTAATATATAGTTTGTAGAGAAATGGAATGAAATAAATTATAAGTTGTTCTTGCTGTCGGCTATTGTTCAAATCTGGCTGCTGTGTTGGTACGGACAAAAATTAATTAATTCTGTAAGTAGATTGTTTTTTTGTAAAATATAAGCATGTAGATAAACTAAATACTTATAGATTATTGATAATCATAAAACATTTTTGTTTTAACAGAGCGAAAAAATTGCCCATGGGATTTACTCCAGTGGATGGTACAACGTCCCACAAAACATAAAAAGTTCTTTTATTATTATATTCTATCGGTATACTTACTAATAATACATTTATTGAAATATGTATTATAACTATTACAATATCATTGATTTTTAAAGCAAATACTTATTTCAGAGCTCAAAAAGTTGTTTACCTTACCACTTACGGATTTTCTATTGTATCCATGGCAAGTTATAGTGCGGTAAATGTTTATTATTTTATTACTATCAATTATTTATAAGTACGTGCAGTACCTTTTGAGCTATGGTGATATTTATGATGATGACATAATATTTTTTTATTATTATTATTTTGTAAACATTATCGTAATGAAATAATATAACTCTGCTAAGCATCTTTATCATTACATTATATAAACCAAATTATTTTTCTATTTAAATATTTGTATCTCTTACAGATATTGAAAACGTCATGGTCTTACCTCATGTTATTAAAAACGATATTTGATGAGTAAAAACAATCTTTGAGATGTGGCACTGTGTACTACAAAAAAAAATGTTACAAACATTGTATTTGTAATTGAAATTATAATATAATAACAAAATATGATATATATAAAGAAAACATGAAAATGTGTATAATTAAACTTCATTTAATCATATTTTAGGTTTTTGTTTTAATTACTGTTAAATTAATTTCATTTTACACGTATATTGTATTAGTAATTCTTTTTGAATATGTATAAATATTAAGAGATACAATATAACATATTTTATTTTTATTTGTTGTGTTGTGATGAACAAATAAAACGATTTATTGCCATGTAATTCTTTAATCACAGTATCATAGTAATAGACAAATTCATAATTTAATGAATAATACAATTTTTTGGGCATAATATAAAAAATGTACAATATCTGTGGATGGTTTTAAAGAGTTTGTCACTGTCAATCTTTATTATTATTAGTTGTCAAATAGTGAAGACTAGATCTCATAACTAAATATTTCCGTAAATATATTATCATGTCTAATAAAAGAAATAAGGAAATAGAAATCGACCACAGTGAAAGTGAAAATGAAAACGAGTCTGGTAGCGATAGAGACTCGGATTTGGATTCCGACGGTAACTACATTGGAGACAAGGTATAACCTAAAAACACATGGCCGATCTTTAAACATATTGTGTTTAAAATACTAATATATAACTTTACAGCCACTTCAATTGTGCCGATCAACAATCAATAACGGTCCCTAAACTTTTGGCTTAATATAAATATTTTGTACAATGGCGGATATATTGAAAGACGGTGACGATAACATTGTAATGTTACTATCTACTTTTTAATATTTCCTCCGTAAATAAAATGACAATGAATGTAACAGTTGCTTAAGAAATTAAAAAAATTAAAGCCCACGTATTAAAATTCAAGATTCCAAATTTTATCATTTAATTATAGCATTTCTGCAATATTACAAAATTTAAGGTTGTGTTTTAACAAACATTATCTCCTCTGGCCTTTTCCACTAAACTTTTATAGTAGATGGCTGATCTAATAATGGGCTTTCTATTCTTTTGATGTCAGTGTGCCAACAATGTTTTTGCCTATCTCTTCATGTTTTTGTTATGAATCCAGAAATCTTTTTAGTAAAGTCTAGATTATGTAAAGATAGAAAAACAAGACACTCATCAATAATGTAGACAGTACATGCAAATATTTGATTTTTTAGGAACTGCAAGCTGATTTTGAAGGCCGCAACCCTGAAGATTGTGACTTTTATGGCATAAAGCAGCTGTTGCGCCAACTGTTTCTCAAATCAAATGTAGACCTAGGAGCACTAGCACAGATTATAATCTGTAGGTATCTCTTAATTTATATAACCTCCATACATATGCAATTATTTTAATTTATTCATTGAATCATTGATTTTCTTTGTATACATTAAACATTTATTATTTACTATCATCATCATCATCGTCATCATGTCAGCCGAAACACGTCCACTGCAGGACAAAAGCCCCAAAAATTTCCACATCTAACGGGTCTGCACTTTTGTCGGCCAGCCTGTCCCAGCAGCTTTGTTCAAGTCGTCATTCCATCTTGTGGGAGGTCTGCCTACCTACTGCATTTGCCGGCAATTTGTTAAAACTAAAAAATATTCATTATTTTTATGTTATGTTAGCAAAAATTTTACATATTCTAATTATTTTTTCAGCACAAAACTATGTGGGTAGTGTTGTGAAACAATGTCTTGATGTTGGACAAGAAGATGACGATGATGATGATGATGGAAGTGATGGTGTGTTCGGTATAACCACAGTCATAAATATAACTAAAAGAAAAGTAAGTTTTATTAATTCATAATCAAATTAAATTAACCCTAAGACTGCAATTTTTTTTTTCAAAATTAATTTAAAAAAATGTATTTTTTTGGTTTGTAAATAGCAAAATAAACTTTTTATTCAAACTTAAACATTAAAATATGAAAAATAATGTAATAATTATATTATTTAAATGTGACAAATAAAACACATTACTTGAACAACAAATAGGAGTATGAGTATTTAGCCGCCTAGCGAGATTTTGAGAAACAATATCAATCTACCAAAATAAAACTGGATTGGAGGATTACAATGTCAATTAACAAACAATGTGAGCACGTCGAAATCGCGAGATGTATAAAATTAAATTAGTAGATACTGCACACGGAAATCGCGGGATTCCCGGTTTGAGAGCTAACCCTTAAATGCTTAATGTTGACATTTGTCTACAATCGTTTTTGATTCTCTTCAAGAATTTGTGTATGTATATGATCTCAAATGCACAATAATAAATGTGATAAATGTTCAGCTTATTACTTGGAGGAAAATCATGCATTTAAGTGTTAAAGAGTATTTTTCTTCTTTCATAGGATGAAAGTTGCATACAACACATAAGAAACCTACTGACAACGCTTGCTGAAGAGAATGCCAATGATAAAACCAAAGCTCTTGTTAAAAAGATTTTATCAGATGACTCACAGCAGGTGGGATTAGTAATAAATGAAAGGTTAGCATTGTTAGCAAATTATATTAATCTCAAGCAGTTAAGATAGACTTTGTTGATCTAGTACAAGTATCTTTAATAATAGTAGTACTATGTGAACATTTATGATTTTTGATTCAACTTACTAGCTAGTGTAATTACTAAATTAACAAGATGTGCATCTGTCTGAAGACAATGACATTGGTTATTTTTTGAGTCAAAACATTTATACATCTGACTTGGTGATATGTAAATGTTTTGACAAAAACCTCACAACAAAAGAATCATATTTATCACCCTGTAAACATGATTTTTTTATTATTCATTGTATAAAAAAAATCTTTCTTTTGTACTTATAACAATCTCTAATCTTGGTTTTTTTTAATTACATTTTTGATTTATTCATTATCTTACAGTGATAGATGGATCTTTGTAATAATAACCCTTGCTTGAAATAATTTTCCATGACATATCTAATAGCTAAAATTACTTTCAGGATTCTAAACATTCCAGCGGCAATCAGTGTACCACTGTTTGCCTCACTACAGTCGGAAATAGACAAAGCAGTTAAAAAAAACATGCCTTATACATTTAATTATTTGATATGGATATGCAAGACGTACAACACTGGTGGTAATAGTTGATTTATGTTATAAAGACTTGATTAAAGTTTAACTCAATAATAATATATATTATTAATACTTTTGTTCTATTTAAAGTTGCAAATGGTCAAGTTCAGTTGTTTTAAGTAAATATTTATAAAACAAATTTTATTCAATGTCTTGTTAATTAATATTGTGAAATAATGTTACATAAAACCGAAATGTATTATAAATATGTATCTTTTATAAATTCTTTGATATATAGATTGTGTAATAATAATAATATATTCGTAATGCTTGTAGTAATAAAAAGTAATTAACAATGTATGTGTCTGCTTCATAGATGATGGCTTGGAGATTCTTTTCGCAAATCAAGAAGAGAAACCTTTGCTAGAAGAGGCACTCGCTAGCTTCGAGGTTGATGTCACAGAACAGGCAGACTTGTCGCAGTGGGATTACGAAGGTGGTGCACTAACACCATGTAGAAAGGTGACAACAACTTTTTAATTTCCTAATTCTATATGTAAATCACAATCTTGTTCTTCAAGAAATTTACTTTATAAAATGCCATCTATTGACTGAAAATTTAACTACGAAATATTTGTTACATGAAGATTCAATGAACAAATTCAATAGTTCAGTTTGTCGATAGATGGCAATGTATGATAAAAAATTAAATAAAAGCATTGAGTATCATTGTTTATAATTATTTGTAAAACATGAAGATTGTGGTGGAGGATGTACTCTACCTAATACATTAACATTTCGTTATTGAATGGGTCGATTTTATGTCGCCTTCGACTGCTTCTTTTTTGTCTCTCTTGATTTCTTACGCTCTTCCTTTCTGTTATTTTACGATTAAAATAGTTTACGAACCATCACAGTGTTGACGCGTAAAAATTCGTTTATAATAAAACAATTAGTTCTCCAAGCTAGTTGTAATCGCTTTCTTCATCATAAAGTCATTATTTTAACTTGCCTCTTTGTTTTCGGCCCCGCGTTTTGTATTCGATGTTTTCTACTACTTCTACTAAATTCCTCTCCCGATTTCAGGTTCTCATATTTGACGGCAGCAAATTCAACCACTTGGTGAGACTACTCAAGGAAGAAGTGGAGAATGTTTAATGTTTATGTTAATCCTCCGACACTAGGCCATATGATAAAGTGTACTGCTGTATTTATATCTTAATATTATTATTACTTATATAAGCTGAGCTTTATTATTTAGTTTTTTTTTACTAAACCCAAATTACACTTTAAAGTATCTTTACAATATACTTGTAAGGTTTTTTTTTTATTTAAAACTTGTTTGTTCGTAGATTTTAGAAAGGACGATCTTAATTCACCATCAATCAATTCCGAGAGAATATAAATATATGTTTGTTGGTATAAATTTTATTTTGATTTTAATCATTTGAAATACAGATAAATACATAGATTATTGCATATACAGACATACTAATATCTATATACTCGCATCAAGAAGTCACAAGAGCGCGGAATATTACATTAAAAACAAGTGGTTCGAGGCTTAACCCATTGGATACCTCTGCTTTACGAAAAAACCAGCAAACGTCTGTGGTGTCATTATTTTGTCATTAATTGTATTTCTTCAGAATTTACTTTTAAAGAGCGATTTCTTTTTGAGCGAATGAGGCGTCTTTTTTTATTTTTACGTGGGCGAAATGCCTTTATATTTGTCCACCCTTGTGGGGGAGCTTGCTTTTTTTAAATCGTTTATAGACTAATACTTTAACCTCGGTTTCACTTGATTTACGGCAGTCATTCATGTGAGAGCCAGAAGTGTTCTAACGAACATGCCTTACCATCTACGACCTCATTGCTGCGTAATACATCATCACGTCAAATCGAAGTCGTGTTAGTATCTATCTGATATTAAAACCACTCCTGTTACAATAAGCGGGTTATAAAATATATATGTAAGGCTAGGTGCTACCGAGGGATATCGTTAAGGCTTATACGTTTTACACAATATTTAGTTAAAATATCTGCTCAGTAAAATATAAGGATAGAGCTATGACTGAAGACAATATAAACTTTTTGTTTCAACTTAATAAGAAAAGCAGAGATATACATCTCTTAAAAACATTTCTGCGCCCATGGGTGTACTAACTAATCAACTAATTAATATATTAATATAATTTAATAATCGTTGAAGGAATGGTTAAAGATCTTAATTTAGTTAGCTATTTTTCAGAGAAATTTCTTTACTCGGTCAAGATTATCAGTTATTTTCTGACTCCCAGCATTTTAAAAGAATGTTACGAATTTTTTTATTAATATTATATATAAGAATTAGCATTAGTTTAAACAATATGATTTAGTTTTTCAAATATAATTTTCGCTAAATAATCTTAGTACATTTCTTATTCTGGTTAAATAGAATGCTTTTTTTCTAAAAACATTAAATATTTTTATGCAACGCGTGAAGTTCTCATCGTAAATAATTATTCAATTTGTCCTTGTTGGACTAATGCGCTTGGGTACGTACTATTTCAACACTCGTTTCTTTTGCCAAGTGGTAAGTATAATTTTTATTCTTTCTTTTTTAAGATATTCTTGTGTTATCGTTGCCGTAATAATTCCCATTGAATAATTTAAATAAATTGACATACATTTCATCTTTGCAACAGCGTATCATCTGGTTAGCATTGTTTCATTACAAATGTACGTAAAACACAAAAAAGTCTAAATGTAAAGGTTACAATTACCTTATCAAAAATTAATATAAATATCAAGGGACCCTGTTATCATTAAAAAAAATGGTAATTTAAACCTTCAACTTAATAAATTTAATTTAATTATAGACGTTATTATCCTTTGATCTCTTTATAACCACGTGTTTATTGTTAACAAAAGAAAAACGAACAATGTCGTTCATATATTCAAAGTGAAGGATAATTAATTTACTTCAATTTATTTACAAAACGTACAGTCTGCAAAATAATGGTAAAAATATTTAAACAGAGAATCATGTAACGTAGCGATTATTGTACCATATATTTTCAAAAGATCTTAGTCCCGAGCGGTGGTATTTCCCCATACAAGTCGAAAATCTTGCTAGTTTACGGAACAAAAGGCGAACCCCTAGCGGTAGCAGATATACAATAATTGTGGTCAAGTGATTCAAAAGAACGCTCTATTTATAAAAGTAAGCATGATGGGTGGGTATTAGGAAGTCGCTAGTTACGCTTAAAATGCATTTTTTGCAGCGTCAATGGTGAAAAAATTTATGCTATTGCAGATAAGTAAAACGAAGCTTTAGCAATATATATGATCATAAACTTACTGAAACTGAGTGAAAAACACAAAACATTGAATATCGGTTACGGTTCCAACGTACTTACTGTTCTTTAATTATTATTTTTTATAGTTATCATGCTGTTTCGGCTTATTATGAAATAGTCAACTAGGCGCCACTCGCCCGCTTCTCTAAATGTGGCATTTTTTATATAATATTAAGATTACTCCCCGTCGGGTGTCTGCACCAATTTTCAAGTCCATTGAGTCAAAGAATAAAGTATCATTGAAATTTTAAACCCCCCTTTCCCCCTTCGAAAAGAAAATTCAAGAAATCCTTTCTTAATGTACATCGATGATTTTTTTTTTCTATTTATTTAGCATTTATTAACTTTCATAGTCGACAAAAAAATGGTTACGGATACTTACATTTAAGTAAGATTTCAAACTGATCCTATGACCAACTCTAAGGTTGACTGGTAGAGAATGCCATTTGGCATTAAGTCCACCTTATGTACAAATTTGTGCACTGAAGCTTTAAATAAATAATAATAAAATTATGGCAACAAACTAGTAAACTCACATTGATACTAAATGTTTCCTTTCTAACGCTACCTAGTTTCGTATGTTATAAATTATACGGTTAATTGTACTTTTAGCTTCAGACATATATAAAAACGCTGTATCGTCTGCTCATTCAACTAATATATTTCAAAAAATGTCGTTCTTTGACAAATATTTTTCAAAAAAAAGTATTGTTCAAGTGATAAACGAAAATAGAGTAAGATCATTATATAAAAATATTGCGTGTTACAAATGCATATTTATTTATTGGTTATATGGCCACACATAACACAAATAACACTTGATCAAATCTGATATTAAGGCCGATGATGGCGAAGCGTGTTCGCCCAGAAAATTTCTGTCTCACACTTCTTTGACTCCCGAACAAAGCAATTCCGTTATGGCCGCAGATTGTCATTGAAGGTGGTAACTATCCAAGCGAATTCGAAAAGACCCTACTACCATCCAGACTCCACAACTCCTATGGCCCGGGAATCGAACCCGGGACGTCCGCGTTAAAAGCAAGCAGTATGCCACTGCGTCACGGAGGCAGTCATAATATATTATTTAATCATAATATATAATTATACAGAAATACATCAACTTTTTTATTTATTGACAATGTAACCTGTCAAAAAAATATTTATCTGACAGCGAAAGCTAAAATCTGGCTTTGAAAATCAGGTAGACTTAAAAAAATCGTTTGTAGGTTTTAAAGTTTGACAAGGACGACTATGAAGCAACCTACGACATCGCAAAAGCTGGGTTTCGCTTGGTTGGCATTCGACTGACTAATATCGACTCACCACCGGCACGGTAAGCAAATTGCGAAGAGATTGATGTATAACAAAAGATATTATCTTTTACCAACACTAAGTTCATCAATAAGTTTTTTAAAACATTCTTTTCATCGAAACGATGTCTGGAAAACTTCGCTTTTAACGATAACACCAATTACGCATTATATACCTACAAGTATTTTCATAATTGCTTTTTTCCAATATATCTGATTAATAAATGGGGCTATAAATATATATATATATATA
>DWQX01002685.1:0-20698 GCA_018245475.1 Pharmacophagus antenor | reverse complement strand
TTATAATAGTTTATATAAATTATATATAAGAATAAATTCCAAAACCAAATTTGTATCTAAATTTCAAATCTATTAAATTTATAGTGTAATAAAAATTTATTGAACTATTAATACTTAATTTATGTCAAATCAATTATTTTTTCTTAAATGTTTTTAAAAAGTTGCTCAATGGTGTTTGATTTTTATCTTAAAAATTATTTATAAATTGTTTACTAGTAATTTTTTTAATCTGAATGTTGGGGTTTTGAATCAGTAACTATTAAATAAATTTATTTTTGCTATCAGATCTGAACATATTTTGTTGACAAGTAGTTATAGGTCATGGTGGTTATACATATTTCACTATAAATTTATAAAACACTATAAGATTATGATGATAGTAATTCGAATTAAAATACTCTTGTTACATAGGTGAGAGATCATTCATTCAATAACCTTGTAAAAAAAAAATTCTCTTTTGTTATGATACAGATTTTTACTACTTCATTAATATTTAAAATACTGTAACCAGATAATATTTAATTAATTAAAAAGAGACATACCTCACATTAATATCAATTATTTTACTACTATCATATAGGCAGGTGCATAATGGAAATTCCCCTATTAGTTAACATTTTTTAATAAAAGGTTCTATCTACTAAAACCATTTGACATTATATAAACTTAAATCATACATTCAGTACAATTTATTTTTAATTGAAACAAATTAAATTTATGTTACAAAGTCTTGTTCAAAAATTGATCTTCTATAATTTTGCATATTTTTGACTGGGGAAGTGGATGTGAGTATACATACTTTAGTGTGCTAATATTATGTTTACAACTTTTTGTGGTACAAAACAAAAACATGTTTTTAACAAATTTTATATTCCAGCTATTAAACTTATCTATATTTAAGCTATTAAAATGTTTACATATGTACATTAAACAGTTACTATAAAATTTTACATGATTTTCAATTAAGAACCTAGCAATTTTAAATGTAAATTCCTTTAGACATCTAACATATTTTAAGTTGATTGTTGAGATATATAGATAAATATATGTAAATCTGTTGATTTAATTAGGATTTCCTTGTATACACTAAAACAGCTTGCTGGCCATGTACTATATGGTATTGTAACACATGCATGATTCATCATATAAATCTTTGAAGTAATGATTGATTACTTTTTGCAATCCAAATGGTCTTGTTTTTAGTTACATTGATTAACCCTCTGCAAACCTATTAAGTCTGGATATAGGTATATACAATTGTTAAGATCACAATTTTGGATTATTAGGTATTTATGTTTGTTAAGAAAAAGTATGTATTGATATTTAAAAGAAAACATTATAAAGTCAGTAGTTTTTCAATGAGGTGGCAAAAGCATATGTACGACATTGAAGGTTAAAAGTTTAGTAAGTTTTACTTTAATGAAGCATTTTTGTTGCAATTTTAGTACTTTTCCTTTTAAAGGAATAAATACCCCTTGAAAGGTGGATTTTTATAAAGATATATTGTAATATGTATCTCACCATTTAATTATCTAATGTTAAGAATTACTTTACACAAAATATTTTTATGCATGAAGTTACAGATGATCCCTATAAGAATAATAATAGAATTGTTAGGAGTAATGATTATACTAATAAGACCTATGAAATAAATACAAACTAGAAGAAGATAGATGTCTTTCAGAGATACTTGCAGGAATTGGGATGACATCTAACTTTTTTTTTTTTCGGAAATATTTTTATTCTATGTAGAAGAATGTGTACATTTTCATTTTTTTCAATTCAAACATTATACTAATAGTTGTATTACATTATTAGTATATATACAAAGATCATAAACCACTTATTTCTTTTAATCTAAGTAGCATAACCCTTCCAACTAAATTATTTTTTACATTGGTATCTGAATGTTTTCATCCTCTAATCATGTAATATTCTGTTATAAGAAAGATGGGTGGGGCTAGGTGACATGTGTCACAGGTAAAGACCTACTACAAGCACCAGTTCCCACAAAGTGATCTGTATAACTGTAACATCTTAGTATTAAAACTATTGTATTACTATATTTTTCTAGTTTTTGTTGTTGAATAAAGAGACTATTATTATAATTATAATTATATTTTGACACAGATTATGTATGAAAAAAGTAGCCCATGATCTACATCAAAATCTATGTATAGCAATATAAAACTCTTCAGTGTGTATTCAAAGTAATTGGTGTTCTCATCGGTGTTCTTGTAGGTTTAAAAAAAATCACTATATGGTTCTCCCCATAGAGGTTTGTTTAATTAATTATGCAAGATATTTTAATGGATATTTGACACTTCAATTACTTTAGAAAAGCCACTTAGAGGTTAAACATACTTTAAAAAGAGAAAGGTAAAAGTTCTGATTGTGAATGTGTTCCAACCTAGCTTGTTTGCTAAAATAAAATATTAATGGAAATAATGCATTACATAAAGTATTTTCATATTATGACACACAGCACAAGTTAGTCCCATGATATTATTCAAAGTGAAGGACAGTTATCATGAAGTAAAGTCAATATTCCACTTGCTTAGAATAACATTGTGAACAGGTGATTACATTTGATAAAACAAACCTAGCTGCATATCAGTGTTTACATGAGCAGAATATGAATTAATAATTCACTTGTAAATAATATTGAATCTTTACAATAAATATTTTACTGACTTGTATTGCCTAAAAGCTTCCTGGAATTTGTTGGTTTTTAAAATGTACGTAATAATTGGAATACATTAAAAGCGGAGATTATTTTGAATAGATGGCAAGTTTATTTTGGAGCTGGTGCGCGGCAGTGCGCGCGAGGGGGAGCGCGCGGGCTGGGTGTCGGTCCCGCGCAAGACGTTCTGGCCGCCCGCCGCGGCGCCCGCCACGCCGCCCGCGTTGCCGCCGCCTTGCGCATCGCTATCCGTCTCCGACGACAACAGCTCCGTGCAGTCCTCGCCGTGGCAGCGCGACCACTGTTGGAAGCAGGCTTCGCCACGCCGCAATATATCCAAAGAGCTAGCCATGTACTACTGCAGGCCGAGCACCCTGCACAATGCCGCCATCGACGCGCCGGCGCGCCTTAAGCGTCGGAGACCGTATGACACGAGCTGCCTGGATGTTGCGGCCGTCGTCAACGGTACGGCGCGCCGGAGTCTGAGCAATGGCCTCTGTGACAAGAAGAGGAATGGCGAGATCGCGGTCGCTGACGTGAAGCAGAGCCGCGGCGACGACGTCGTCGATGCGGCGCCGCCTAACGCCGACTGCAGGCCGAAGACCAGTCAGGAGGACGACAGAAGGACGGACTACGACCGCGAGAAATTTTTTCATATGAAACTCAAGAAACCATATCAGTATCATAAGTTAAGGGTGTACAAAAAGACGAGGCCGCAGGTGCGACGTAAGTTGTTAAACAGGACTATTGATAAGCTGCGCGACAAGATCTCGTCACTGCCAGCGCTCGTGAACGCGAAGCTGGCCAACTGCCGGCAGGAACACATGATGGTCTCGCCGCGGAAACGAATACTGAGGGAAATGGAGCGCGTGAGCCTCGAGGACCAGGCGACGAAGCGGCGTGCCAAGACGGTACCGGCGCTAAGCACGGCCTCGTATCCGCCCTCGCCGGGGCCCAGCCACGCACACAAGCCCGAACCCGCGCGCCCTAACGGCACCGCGCCGCGCAAGGAGGCGCCCTCAAAGAATGTGTGCAGCTACAGCATCCACTCGTTGTTGAACCGGCCCGACGAGAGTCCATCGCGACGCTCGCCACAGTCGTATGCGCCACTGCTGCCGGAGTCGCCGGGCGGCGCACCGTCCGAGCCGAGCGGTAGCCCGGACGGGTACCGTTACAGATACGGCGGGTTGGCGCTGGGCTCGCCGGGGCCGCCCACGCCACCCGAGCTGCGGCAGCGCTCGGCGGGCGGTGGGTACGCGCGTGCCTGGCCCTCGTACCGCGGCGGCGACATGTATGCGTACCCTTACGGCTACATGCCATTGTACCGCGCGCCGCCGCTGTGGCTGCAATACGCGCCGCACGCCACGCACGCGCCGCACGCGCAGCACGCGCCACACGCGCCCGGCCCCTGGGCGCCGCTGCCGCACCCCCACCCGCTGCTCACCGATCACATACCGAAGGACGAACACACCTCCGGTCAGTGCTACATTACCACCTACTTAGTGTTTTAATACTGGGTGTTATTTGCGTGGGTATTATATGACGTTGTTACTTACCATGTAACATAGAGATCCGTGATTAGATTCCTGATGGGGTTGATTGGATTAGATTGTATTGCGGTGGTAGGCTTTAGCTACCACCCTCAAATAGTAATTATATTATCATTTCTTATTTACACCAGTTGTCATATGTGGGCTATAGTGTTCTGGGCGAACAACCTTCATCTTTCCCATTGGCACATAAAACAGTGTGAAATTGTGGTCAGGGGCTAGTCCATTTTTGATTAAATAAACATTATTTTTTAGTTCTTAAAATGTTATAACAGATTAACTTTGAATATGACTACATTTAATACAATTGAGAGATTTCTAGTAAACTTTATGCTTCATACATTTATTTTCTTCTCGAAATCTTTCAACTCAGTTTTTCTACTTTAAATTCCTTTACTTATGGTATTGTTTAGTATTAAACTGTATATTGGAACTGCATTTTGTTAACATTGCATATTTATACAGACATTTGTCTCAAGTATATCTCTCGTGCCTTTGCAGACTTGCCACTGAATCTGTCGAAACACTGAAACGCGCGGCGTGCGCCCGTCGCCCTGCGGCCCGGAGACCGCATCGGTGACGTCAGCGCGTCGCACTCGCTGCTACACTCGCCAACATGAAGCAGCAGGTGATGCGGCCAGTGCGGCGTGCCACGAACGCTCAGTTCTCGCGCGGCGGTACAGTCAAACTTGTCCAGTTAACATTCCACTGTCGCACACAAAACGATTGGCGTCCATAATGTCCAAAAATCGAATCCCACCTAACCCGACCTACGGTGCCACCACCGCGGCTTAATTATATTAGTAGTAGCTGTTAACAAATATATAATTTGCTTTACCGGCAAAAAAACAGACAAACAAAAGTTATTTTTGTATGAAACGCGATCTTCCGACGGATCTGTTCGGAAATCTATTTACAAATGAATGTATATTGTATACTGGAATATAACTATTTTAGTATAGAGATGTTTGTACGCAGAGTCGAGTGTGTATTTTCGTACGAGTTATTTGTACTGCAAGTTGAATATTTTAATATTGGCTATTATTTTAGGATAAGAGATACTAAGATGGTCTAAATAAACAAAACAGTTATCAATTGTTAAAGAACAGTGCCTTGAAACATATGAAAATATTATATGAACGTATTTATGAATGAGAAAATATTATCATATATGTATAGGTATATATTTCATCGACGTCTACCTTATTGCCCGGCGAAATGAAATTCTATTTTCTTAAGTGAATATATTGCATGAAGCGATCAGTGATCCGCACCACACGACAGCACCGGTCGTTTCCGTGCTGATCGAAAACAATTCGTAACGACTATGTACGATCTCATTATTTAATTTAGAAAATATAACGAGGTAAAGACTACAGTTTTGGGATCAAATTTGGATGTGTGTCGTATGTTATACATGTATATTAAATAAAAAGACATTGTGTATATAATTTGTGAATGGTGTAATGTTGAGGGGGCGGGGCGTGAGGTCGTATCGGATCGCGGCCCGCCGCACACCTGTCTGTTCGTGTTTATTGATTACGGATAATAGTGTACCGTAATTTGTACAGTATTTTTGTATCGAGTATTTTATGTGGGCGGTGTGGTGTGCTTGAGATTAAAACGATAGACGTAGCTTTCTGCAATTTTAGTTAAAGTGTATCGGAGGGGTGGGGGTTGTGTATCATAAGGACAGTTAAAAGACGGTAAGGGACTGACTTTCTGATGTAATATTATTATTATTATTATTAATGGAATTGTATAAAATAGTTTTGTAATCGGAGGCCTACTCTAACAAACCATATAGTCCGCCAACAAAGTTGACTTAGTGTAAATGTAGCGTTAATACGTTCTGCTCAATTTAACTCGCACGGGGAGTTGGGGAACAGGATCGGGCCGCGTCGTCACCTCGCGGGGAGCCAACTGTATTTTCATGTCTTCATACCGAGCTGTAGCAGTTCTCGACATTTGATGAAAGCAATATATTTAAAGGATTGCTACAGTTCGGTGGCGCGCGTGAGTCGACTTTTAGATTTTGACGATACTTTTTAAAGTGAAATATAATTCACGATTTCTTTTGCGTGGACATTTTTACAGCGCCAATAAAAAAAAACCTTTACAACGCATCTACACGGCATTGAAGCTTTTAAAATTGTCCTCGTGAAATGTTAATCGAAGTGGAGTTTAATGATATTATTTATCTACATTGATTAAGCGAGCAAGTTATATATTATTTGCTTTTACTTATAGTTGATAATTAATTAGTATCTAGGTTTCGGAAATTGGTAGGTATTGTATGAAAGGAAATGGGATTTATATTCTTTTCTCAGGAACAGTAGATAGGAGTTTCGAAACAAGGAAGTACAGTCAAGTGCCATTAGGAAACAACGCTTGTATGTTTCTTGTTTTAAAAAAATACAGTTGACTCCCGGCGGCAACGTCGCTCTGTCGCCCTTAATGGAAAGTGAAATATTTTTATACGTGAACATGTAACCTATGAAGTATGTGATAACGCTTTTTCGAATAAAGTGAGACGTGGCGATGCAGGGGTCAAAAATTCACTTAAAACATATTTATCATACGGAATAATAGCTATTATCCATTTATCGTAAGATGTAGTTATGTACTCGAATAAATATAACTTTTTAAAAAAGATTTTACATTGCCTATTATTGTTCTCAACCTGTTCCATTTGTTTAGTTGGCAACCACATTTACTTACCTACTTTACATTGTCCTCGCCATTGACTATTGCATAATTTGGTGGAACAATCAGCAAACTTAAACCGTTCATTATCACCTAGAGCGCAATATAACGTACACAATAATTTTTGTGTTCACTTTTAGCAATTGTTAGTTTGTAAGAAATAATTTAATATTTTGGCTAAAATGTAAGTAATTTTGACAATAAAATTTAACAAAATTAGGTTACCATAAGAAATTGTTTAAGTAAGCGCAGTTTGTACTCGGTTTTTTAATAAAATTGCGAATGTAGAGCAATGTTGGAAAAAAGTTTAAAGGTAATTTGCTAATGTTCGGCAGTGACGTAAGAGATTTTAAGTAAATTTTTTGGACTGCAGTTTGTTCAATACCTAAATCAAACATCTATAATTTTAACTTGATAAAAAGTTTCTTAATATGAAATTATTTTCTTCCCATTTTATATAATTGGGGTAAAGAAGCTCGAATAATTCTTTATGAAAGCCTACCTAAATCTCAAGCTTAATTTTTACCTATTGATCTCACGGTTGGTTTTGATGATTTAATTTTTTTCATTAAAGGGTTTAAACGAAAACATTGCTAAATTTATATTTTTATATCCATAAAATTAGTAAATTTAGCATATAAACATTTATTGCGAACAGCAATATTTTGCAATATTTTACAATGACTACAATAGGCAGCACAGTTTTCTCATTTTCAGCTGAACAAATTTCTTATTGGAATGGAAAATATTCACCTGCGATAATTTGTTTATTAATTGTGTACCAAAGTTACCTACACTATATAGCGTGAATAGCTGAATACGCTTTATAACAAAACATTAACTCGAAACTATTAAATTTTACTTTATATACCACTTGATACTTTATCTTTTGTCTTTATCATCTTATACTCTGTGACAATATATCGTGAAGCCATAATATTCTTAATAAAAAATAGAATCTAAGCTAATTTTAGCAGAAAATTTAATACGTATGCAAATTAAGTAGGCAAAAATGTGGTATGAAGCATTTACTAGTTTAATAGCGTAAAAATTCAACCGAGATGATCTAGGTGGTAAAATAAAAAGACATTTGTCCAATTTGTGCTTTATTTATGAAAAAAATTGTAAATTATCCTACAATGAATCTCCGAATGAAATAGACTTACATATCATTTTATGTATCAAATACATTATTTTGCTCGTCGCCAGATCAAACCACATAAGAACAATATAGTTTTAAAATTATTATCTACAGAATCCGTTCTCGGCGATTCGATTACCAAAAATACAATCTTCGTTTAGAGCGCGGGCGGGCGCACGCCGGGCGCGGCCGCTGCCGGGCGGCGGCGGCGGACATATTTACACGGCGAATGTACAAGGGAGCGGGGCCGCTCAGCCGAGCAGCGCCTCCATGGTGTAGGGGTGCGGCGGGTGCGGCGGTCGCGGGGGCTCCTGGCAGTGGACATTGTCGCAATTTATTTAACACATTCAAAAGTTATTTATTCACTTCAATATTGTTAACATTGTGAATAATATTTGTAATGACGTAGATTTTGAAATTGTTAATTATGGTTGAAACTTGAAAATACAGAATGTATATCTCAAAGTTCATCTAATAATAATAAAAAACTTTTGGGTGGGAAAACAAGAAACAGATTTTTTTTGTTCAAACTATTTTTCGTTAAGTACTTCTGTTACATACTCTACATATGATTCTTTTATAGATTGTGTGTGTACACACCTGTCAGTCGAGAATGACGAGTTGTAGCGGCGGCGCGGGTGCGGGTGCCTTGCCGGCCGCGCCCCCCGCCGCCGCCGTCGCCGCGCCGCCTACTCCCCGCATCAGTCGCCACGGCGCACGCGCTCCCCGGCGCAGCTCTCCGGTGCTTAGCGTCCGCCGCCCCGCTCTAATACAATTGATTTTATATTGGGGGGGGGGGGAGGGGGCAGAATTTTAAAGCATATTACCAAAGTGAGCAAAAAGCCGTGAGGTGTTCGAGACTTTCAGGAGGTAGTTGAAAACGCAGAAAAAATGGGGGTTTTTTATTTAATGTAATAAAAAGAGTAATGAAAAATTTGTCGATTGCCATAAAACATTTGTAGATGGTTGAAAAATTTCTATCCAACTTTTAAATGTTCTTTCTTTTTTAAAAATTAATTTAATGTTTCAATCATTACGATGGAACTCTTTGTAATTTGCTTACTGGTATCATATGAAATGCTTAGGAAAATTAATTAATTAAATATTAAGGGGGATAACCTGTAACTGTAATGGATACCCATCACTCATTGAGAAATGAGGAGGCTGATAGACAAGCTAAAATTGGAGTAAATGAGGGTACAGAAATTTTCATAAAGTCGATTTATACAGAATTGTGAGATAAATTTTAAATTAGTAGTTATAAGCGTTTTTAAGAATATTTCAATGAAAAAAGCAAAGGAAAAACAATTTGGAATAAAATACTTAAAAGTCAACCATCTCAATTCCCTTCATTTATTGATTGTAAATTGAGTAAGAAATAATATAATTAAAACTTATACATTGCGTTCTGGGCACTATCCGTCGACAAGTTTTGAGTATCTGATGAAGAAATTTTCTCTAGTTTCGGTGATGTAGGCGCTGTTAGTCTTTGGCGACTTTTACAGCTTCATCGGTGCTGGCTCATAGATCCGGTGATCCGTGAGCTATTGATGAAGAAAACTACAGCGCTTATATATATATAATGTGTGTGTGTGTGTGTGTGAATGTGTTATAAAATAGATGATATCCAATGCTTGCTGATGCATACTGTGTGAAAAGAACAGTAGCAAAAGGGAGCTGTTGAAGCATGGACGCAAATAGGTACAATATATGTGCTGTACAAAGGGTGCTAGTGAAACCACATTCTTATGCAGCACGTTATTTTTTCGATATGTATACGCATCTATAACAGCCTTACACTATTAATAACATTTTTAATTCCTGTTTTATAGTTTCTCTTTTTTTCACTCACTTGGCGACATCGGTGGCTCTAAAATAGAGGTCGTCCGGGGCGTCCATCCACGAGATGACGTGACGCCGCCCGCCGCGCCCCGCCAGGTTCGTGGGCTTGCCGTTTACCTGCGGATGATGTAAAGTAATTATAATAAATTATATGATTACAGTTATTCCAAAAATATTTTCTGAGCAAAAAGCATCACTTTCATATATTAATGTAAATTAAAATAAAAAAAACTGCCCTTCAAATGAATGTATAAATGCACTAAAAACTTTTTCACTGCTCTCTGGCCACATGAGTAGTGGTACCGGGATGATGGTAGAGGGTTTTTTCGCTAGCTAGCTACCGTCAATATCAATCTGTCCCTGCAACAGCGTTGCTGGGATCCGGTAGTGGTGTCGGTGAAGTCGACCTTTGGGATATAAAGAAAACAATTCCCCCCGGCTCCAGCGGGTCGAAGTGTACGCTTACGTGTGTGAAGACGTGCGCTGGCAGCGGCTGCCCGGTGGCTTGCGCGCGTGCGCACATGGCGGCGTACTGCTCTCGCGAGGGCCGCTGCATCGGCGCCGGGTGCTTGTTAGGCCGCTTGGCAGGCGGCGGCGCCGGCGCCTCGCGGGCGCCCACTCCCGCTCCTTAGCAAAAAATTATGAAAAGTTAATTTCTTTGTATTCAATCATAAAATACATAATTTATGTTTGTCGCAAATTTAATAAAACAACAAATATTTAGCTAATTTCCCCTTTCGACCTAAATTCGACGTCGTGTTTTTGAACGCATAACAGCTCCTGAAGATACTACGTGTAGTGGCGAAAGGTATTGACATTGTAATTTCGTCGTAGTATTTGAATTAAAACAAGCGGAAATTAGCAAATGAATTTTTTGTTATTTTCATGGATTTTCACAGAGTAAATCTTGGATCAATAATTTTTATCATGAATTTTATCACCAAATACTATTATTGTAAACAACGTTCATGTGGCCAATTTGTCAATGTCAGTGCTAGACAGCATTGCTGTGTTCCGGCAGTTAAAGACGTGAGAGACTATTCTGGGCGAGCAGGCTACGCCATTATATATATTCACTCATTACCGTATCACAGGCCATTACAGATAATATAAGTATTATGTGAAATACTATAAATTTATAATAATGTATAGATAAAAAGTATATGATTAATTTGAAATTGTTATATAAATCATGTGCACCACTAACCTGTTGCTGTTTCACCATAGAGAGCATTAACAAAAAACAGGGTATTCAATAATTATATATCAATCGTTAAAGGAACTATCTATGCACAGCTCGCTTTAATATTTTATAATTTTTAATAATAAAAATTACGCAGAAAAAGTTGTTTATTAAAAGAGAAAAAAATATTAGAACTGTGATGAATATAAGTACACTGCAAGTTTTGTGATTATTTACAAAAATTGTATAAGTACTAACAATTTTAGATATCTGCTGAATTGTTAAATAAGCGATTTTCAAAATATTTTTTTTCACTGCTCCTTTTGAGCACCTAATAATTTTCTAGGGCTTTCATTTTTTTGACACTTCACTACGATAATCATTAATTAATTATAGCCAGCTGCATACTTCCCAATTTATTTGGAAACTTTTACCGCCTCTTTGTTCTACCATATCAACGATCTGGAAACCCTGTTTCTGGCACACTGCATTAAACTATAATTACATTTAAACTTATTTTATATACTGACTGTCAAGCCCGTTGATGTCGTCATATGCGCGGCGCTTCAGAGGCGGCAAGGGCGCGGGTGTGGGGGTGGGCTCGTTGCGGCGCGCTTCCAGCTCGGCGCGAGACGCCACACGCTCGTACATCAGGCTGCCGTCTGTAGACGCAACGAGATCTTATGACATTGCGAGTATGTTTCAGTCCGTTGGGTACGAATGTGATAGGTGCGTTTTCATTGTAACTTGATGATATTGAAATGATATAGAGGGTAGGAAAAGTTGAAGACAAGCATTCTATATCAAAAATGTAAATAGTAAAATGTAATAGGCGCCGAAAAAATTGTCAATGTATGTATTTGAAATAAAATATATATTAAAAAAATATATATATACATTACATGTGATATTTTCAAATCACCATAAAAGATTTTATATGCGTCAAAGGTATGACAAACATCATAACGAACGGCGTTGTCGATGACATTAACACTGACAGCTGCACGTTTGCGATCAAAAACGTAGACAGGTGATATAACAGCATCAATTAAATATAACGTAGTCGCAAAAAATGTTTTACCAAATAATCGTCGGTGATGTCAAGAAGCAAATGTTGTGAGCGCGCATAAATGGTTGTCTTCAACATCATACATATGTGTGCAGGATTGTAGAGTTAAAAATGGAGCTAATAACAAAATTAACATTCACTGACCGGGTGCTTTGGGCGGCTTGGGGAACGCGACGTGATTGGGCGCCGGCATACGGTCACGTGGCGTAAGCGCGAGCCAGTCCTGAGCGCGCGGCACTGCGCCCCCGTGCGCAGCCGCGAGTCGCGCCGCCACCGCGCCCACCGGCCCGCGCACGCGCGCCACCCCGCGCGCCTCTGCACCTACGGCGGCCCCCACGCCTGCGCCCGCCATCGCGATCGTACCTGCAAAGAAGAGAAAATGTAAATTTAACATTCAGAAGATTGTGGTTAAATCAAATTGAAAAGGTAGATGTGAACACCGCACAAGGATCTAAAGCACATTATTATGCTAGAACAAAATTCATTAGATTTCATAAGAGAGAAAAGATCATCGTAAACTTACACTCGTGCTTGACCTGGTGCAGGTTGATAGGCGAGAAGGGCGAGCGTGCGTAGTGGCGCGGGCGGCGCAAGGCTCGTGCGAGTCGGCGCGCCAGTCGTGTGAATGGTGATGCGCGCAAGTAGAATGCGGCGCGCGTTTTCATGACGGGCCGAGCGCCCTCCCCCGCACCGTGCGCCGTAGCCACGTGGCGTGCCAAGTGTGCGCGTAGCTTGAATTCCTGCAAAGTATATGTTAATTATATTCTATAAACCTCCGAAAAAGTAACCCCCAAATTGCTGAATAGAATTTGATTTAATTTTTTTTTGTATGAATGACTGTCAAAAGTATTCTCAGCTACTATCTGATTATATTGTTAACTGACAGGTATAATTTAAATTTATATTAATATTTAAAGTAAATCCGAAAGAAATTTTAAATTTGATGAAATATTTTTTTATGATCATCGTTTCGGTTTTTGACTAAATTTTCACTTTGAAATTACTGGCGTAACAATGTGTGCCTTTGTTTCAATAATATGTAATGCACCATATTTTAACTATTATGGACAGGCGAATTCATTTACCGGTAGGGGGATGAGTAGCGCGTCTAAGTCTAAGAAAATAATCAACTATTTAAATACGTATTACGTTAATATATAAATATTAAAAGTTAGTTTCACGTTCGTCGTAACGATGATTTGTATATATAGAGTTGTTTGAGACGGTAGTATTTTACTACTTAACGTGTACGTGTGTACGTGGGCATGGCGTTACCTTGGCGCAATTGAGCACGGTGCAACGGTGCGGGCGGTGCGACGCCGACAACGCGGTCTCGTCGCCCTCGCGCGCGCCCTTCGCCGCCTCTGCTTCGCTCTCGCCGAACACGCCGGCCGTCTGCCGCGATACCACAGTTGACAACCACGCATCATTATAATTACAACTAATATTTACAACATACAACGAGTATGCTTTGTTACAAAACATTGTGAGGACAAGAACACAACAGTTACATTTGGGATTAGAGACTAATTTGTAATATTTCAAGCTGCTCCGCAAAAGCTTCTTGAAGCAATACAGAATTAATATCGTTAATTTCGAATTACCTAAGTTCGCAAAATTCTAGATATAAAATTTCTATAATTATATCGTAATAAACTGTGGTTTCAGTTTGTTATTTTATATTTACGCTTTACAAAACCATGTTCTGATGAGAAACCACAGGACATAAAGAGTTCTGATGTTCACTTTAAACATGTTTCACAAAACTTAAATTTTATCATTACTATCAGTAAATGCCAAAAACATCATATAATCATTCTTTTCAATAAACTTAAACATGCATTAATAACCTTTAGTCCTCCATATTTTTTCCAATATTGCCAGCAGGAGCCACAAAGTCTGTATTGTAAATGTTGAGGGCCCCACGCGTACCACTGGTTTGAATTTGTAACTGAAAAATGCAAAATTTAAACACTGTTTAATTGTTATTAATATACATAAACCGTTTTACGGTAGGGTGAGATAATATTTCATCACAGCTTTGGTATACATACTTATGATTTCGTAAAATATTAATAACTTTGTTGATAATTTTCTGGTACATCCTGGAGCCATTATGTGAGAAATTATGGGAGGTGTATTAGTTCATTTACCTTGACACGAGGCGCACAAGTTTTGCGCGGCGGTGCCGTTGGTGCCGCCGTTGAGCACGGCTCCTGCCTTGCCCCCAGCGCCCGCCGCGCCCGCCGCGCCGCTAGCCACTAGCGCAGGGTTCGGCTTGTTGCTGCAACGTCACATGCACACTCCATTACGCACTGGTAACTCACGTCTCATAAGTTTTTTTTAATCTAATTAATCACAATAATTATAACACTGCAATATACTTTTAGATCATTAAAACTACAAAAGGTTTACATTGTACAGTAAAATCTATTTAAATCTTTAAATGTTACTAATCAAAAAAAAAAAAAAATCTAATTCTATCACAAATATAAAAATAATTAAAAAAAAGCAAATGAAAATTTTAAAATTATTATAAACTCAGAGTTATGAAAATAAGTGCAAATGAGAGTACGACGCGAATAGGTAATGTGGTGGTTGGTACAAACACTCACTAATTGGGAATGTACACTTGTTTCAGCTTGGACTCGGCTTCGACCGCTTTCACGCGTTTCTGCTGCACGTAGCGGTCCGTCGTCTTCCACATGTAGTAGTACTCCACCAGGTTCTTTAGCGTCTTCCATGGCAACTGTTCACAGAAAAATTATTGTAAAATTAACGCAGAAAACACACTGATAATTTTTAATTAAAGCTTTTCATCAATGCATAGCCGGCTGTAATCTTTTAAAGTTGCATGTTTAAAAATGTAAGGCAAAATAATAATTTATCTTGTACACTAATTATTTTTTTAATTAACAAAATTGTGGTTTTTATAAAAATGTATTATTAGGTAATTAAAGTAAAATGTACTTAAAATGTAACATTAAAATTAAACTGTTTTGTGTACTTATACCAACAATATAAAAGTACTTTTTTTTTAGATAGAGTAGGCAAACTAGCGAACGGTCACGTGATATAAAGTGATCACCGTCGCCCATATCGTACTTGTTATATAAGCTATTTGATTTATTCAAAAGTTGAAAAAACTACAGCACGGGTGGTGAGTACTTACAAAGTCCTGTCGTATATCGGCAAAGTCCTTGCCATATTTGTCGAGCGCTTCCTCGAAGAGATTGGCCTCGGAGGCCGACCATTCCTCCATCTCATCACGGCACAGCACCGGTCCCGACGCGGGCACGAGCGATGACAGCGCCGCTTCTATGCTGTAGCCGGACTTGTGAAGTGTGTCCATTGCATGGAACTGAAATCACATTGGAGTTTGTTTTATATATAGCAATGTTTGGCTAATAGTGCTGTTATGAACTGACATGAAGTTTTAAGCTGGGGCATTTCAAATAGATGATTGCTTGTACTAAAAAGCAATACAATTTATTATTATTATTATCGAATTCGTATGTACAAGTCCTATTCTTGTCACCTCAGTGTCTAGGACACAATGGCCTGTGCTTCTACTTATCCAGATCTAAATATTGTTACAATTCATAACATCATGGAGAGAATATATAAACATTTATTTTTTTTATATTTACATGGCACCTAAGCTTGCGTTTTTTTGCGCGTGTTATTCATGCATAATGTATTATGGGACAATTAGGTCAAAATGCTTTTGTAAATAACATTCATGTTAAAAGTTAACATTATTTTAATTTCTAAATCTGTTTTTTACCATGGTATATTACCTAACTTTATATTAATTACATGGTTTAACAGTTAAACGTGAAATGACGCAGACAGATGAAGTTTCTCATTTATAATATTAGTATAGGAATAGAGACAATAAATAGTGCAGAAGCCGGCATATGATTTGGCATGTAGCGATGAAGAATAAGTCTTACGGTAAAGATTGACTAGGTTTGATTTTATAGTGCGTTCTCTCTGTCGCGCAGTGATCTGATTACTCTAGACCAAGATAACGCTTTACAAAATCGTACTTGGCCGAGTATCTCGCTCTAGTTATCGACGAGTCACATCAAATGCCGGGTGGTACTGTAATATGGTGTGGACGTGCTGTCTCACCAAGGTGATGTCCCGGCTCGCGGCCGCGGCGGACATGTGCAGCGAGGGCTGCTTGACGCTGGAGGAGCAGTCGAGCGCGCGCGCGAACGTGCCGACCGAGCGTGAGACCACCAGAAACTGGTCAATTTGCCGATCCGTCAGCCCATGCTCCGGGGTCCACACCAGCGTCTCCAGGTCCTCGCTGTTGCGCGGCTCCTCCTCGCCTGCAAATCGTAACGTTGTGGTTATTAACACTTTGCCGTCCGCACATGTAATGAAGGCTTTTTTGTTTGGGGCTCTAGAGTGCTAAAATTGTTCGTTTGTTCCCGTCGGTTTTTCTTTAATGTTTGCCTATAATTCATAAACGTTTACGGGCCCCATTGTCAATTTTCATGAGTCATGTCATATTCCTAAAATATTATAAAAAAATTATAATTTGCCCAATAGATGTAGTAGCATGGCACCTGATGGCATATTGTTTATATTAAATAGTTCATCCGTTATTCTAGTTATAATTCGTTATTTGTGTAAAGCGAAAGAACAATAGATGCAACAAGGTCAAAGTGCTGCAGTGATTGGTCTCTCGCTATTTAAAGTAAAAGAGCTGGCGGCACGGGAGTGTTAGAATGTTATTAATTTTAGTTAAGAATTTAAATATTTTTCAACAACATTTATTACATTATAAATAATAATTTATCATATTACTACTTAAATTCTTCGTTTATTTAATTAGATAATTTATATCAATACGAGAATATAAAACATTTCACATTCAATACATACCTTCTTTTAATAAATTAGTTACTTCAGTCTGATATCTACTTCCAACTCTGATTTCTCCCTTATCTGCTAATAAAGTCTTTTGTGAAGGATCAAATACTAAACAATAAAAAAATGCGTCCTGAAACAAAGAGAAATGGTCGTCGTTAAAAGAATGTTCACAAAATCATTTCACAAAAACAGCGACAATTGAAATCATCTATGTAACAATTTTCGAGGTTAATTGAACCGGTTGTGGTGATTAAAATCCGGTATCTATGCAAACGTCCAAGTTTTTGTGTTGATATGTGAACGACTCGCGCTCCGAACCGCCTAAATAATGATAAAGTTACAATTTTTCTAAGAATTATGGCACTTACTACCAAGACTTAGCCATAAGCAAGCACATGCGAGATACAGCAGTTCACTAATGAGCGAATAATAAAAGAAAAGATATTTTTCAAATTTATGAACCTAGTCTAACAATTTATATTACAACACTAAACGAAATGTTAGAAAAAAAAAACTCTCGCCAGACATGGTATTTGTTAGTCATGAATTTTAATACATCCTTTTTTAATTTATATGTTAAAATTAGTGTTTGGTATAATTATGTAAATAATACATAAAAATATCATTTACGTTATTTTAATTGTTTATGTTGAACAGTTGATAGACGTTATGAAATCTATGGTTTGCTTTAAGATACATTTTTATTGTAGATTATTTTTAATACAAAGTTTTCAAAAATTACTTTACAGATAAAGGGATAAAATTTTTTGCAATTATATAGGCTGGTTGGTTCTGTATGTCAGCGTTGTTACAAAAATCAATGTCAAATAAGGAGCTCTTGTAGTTACGTTACGATTTATTTCTTGTTTTTGTTCAGTTCATCAACTTTGTTGAGAGATCAAAGCCGTGCGACGCGCTCCATAAAAACGGCTAAAACAATGCTAGAAATAAATCAATAAAACAAAACAGGAAGCGAGCGCGGAGATACGAGATAGGCCGCCAAGTGCATGCTCATTTCCTTATTAGTTTATGTACATGTAATATAGCTGATTGTTATATATTGATGTCGCGCCTATGTAACGTTGGAGCTGCGATAGCATATTGTAACTAGTTAAATCACAGCACTTAGTTTTAGAGTGACAAACACTAAAAATGAAATTTATTTCTGTTTTGAAATAGTATAATGAAAACTTAAGAGATCTTCGGCATGGTAAAATACCAATCGTATTCTTATTTAATCATAATAATAATCACGTTTTTTTGTTGTACTGACGCGACTACATTGATTATCTAACACACAGAAATTACGTACTATTAAACGTACAAAATATTGTTCTACGCCTGGGAAAGATTTTTAAAATTTCCGAATGATTTATATTTGAATGGCACTGTAGTTAGTAAAAATTACTTATGCAACAATTGGGAAATGCAGTATACAATGTGGTGCAGTGTATTGATAATGTATAGCGCCACGTTGTTATGAGCAGGCGATAGATACTACTTATAACCAGGTTAACACCAGGTTTACGGACAACTTCAGTCCGATCTTTTTTCTAATCTGTAATGACAACTGTTCGCTACACGTCCAATTAAACACTATGCTTAACAAAAATATTGCTGTATAATTAAAAAAAAGAATTTTAAAGATTCATTAACGCATCAAAATAAAAGGGCCTCGTAAAGCAAACCATGAAAAAATGTTCGTAAACCTAGTGTTAAAGTTCTTCTGGCTTCATTGGCTGTATATTCCAACAGGGCGGTGTGTTGTGCGGTGTCGGTACATACTCACATCCTTATTGAGATAGCTGAGCAGCGACTCCGTCTCGTTGAGGAGCGTGACGGTGCACTTGCCGCGGATGTGCGTCGCGGGCAGCGTCTCCACGTGGCGCGAGAGGAATAGCTCGCGATGCTTCGCCTGGTGTCGTTGTTTCGGCGCCAACCCGTCAGTGCCCGGCAACTCCGTAGATTCCTCCTCCATCGCCGCTGCCGAAATGGAAACGGTTCACAATTAGAAAATTAGTCCGGCAAGTAATACAGACAAGAAAAAAAACACAATCAATTTGCAAAAAGACTGAATGAATGTCTTCACGATAATTTGTACTTATGCGATATATATGTTGGCACATCCAAGATAAGAATAATTTAACCTTGACTAAGGTCTTGGTTACTGCGTTCTTGCTAAAAACGAGAACTTAGCTTTTCTACACTTGCCATAATAAATACAGCTAATAATTGGTATTTTACGGTGACATTTTATGAAAACTAGCTTTTTGACAGTGATCTCAACTTGGTAATGTTAAAATAGGTAGCACATGGTAATAATTTTTGCGGTGTTTATACTCTTGTATCTTCCTATATTTGAAGGGAATATAAATATCAATATTCTAGATTCGTTGGTACATACATAATTTCGGTTAACTTTTATGTGAATGTATCAAGAACTGAATACAATAGAGGGGTTAGAAGTGGCGCGATCCGAATGCAAATTGAAGTGAATGCAGTACTTGAAAATGAACCCAATCGATATTACTAAAATCCCATTAATTCTAGTTGTTCGGTAGGTAATTAGCGATGATTCACAAAACAACCACTACACAGAAATGGAACAATGTTGCTTCTACGTGCAATGTATTTCAATTCAACGTCAATTAAAATGCAAAAAGTGGGTTTTGGAAATAATGTCTAGACAGAAAGATTAATTACAGACATTTTTGATTGAAATACCCGTTAAAATGATCATGCTCCATTTTAACAGGTACGTTATTTTTTCTCTCTCTTAATTTTAAGTAATAACGGTTGCTTATAATATATATTATAGTAAATCTTCAACTTCGAATGATATACGCGACTAAGATATTTCGATTCATTTAATAGGTCTTATGATGTACATATTTAAATATTCTACGAAATGCTACCTTCTTTAATATAACAAATTGCAAACAGGCTTCGTCTGATTGGGGTATAAGAAATGTTTTTAATATTAAAAGGGGTAACTAAGGAAGCAGCGAACATTCAAAATTAAAATATTTAAACTTGTTTGATTATTTTCATTTTGATAATTCTAGCATTGCTCGCAAGGCTGTCTTTTAAGTTGTAATCTGATACAAATTAAATAAACTATTTCAGTAGTTACGAAACTGAATTGAACGTTTCCTTTGTCTAGACGCGTCCTGTGTATCGCTTTTGTTTGCGATTAACATACGATACAAGTAGTCGGTGCCGACGCATGTCATCTCGATGTGCGCGAGTGATATTAAATAGTTTAATTAGCGGCGAGCGGGGTGCGCCCCCGGCGGCGGCGGTGGCGGGGCGGTGCGGCTGCGGGGCGACGCGGGGGCGGGGCGCGGGCAGGTGTTGCGAAACGTGCCCACGTCAGCTTACAATTTTTATGCGCCGATGTCCCGACCCGACCGCCATTACAGCACGCACGCTCGTATCACAACATGTCCGTCATTATATATATTTATCAGCATTTAATGAATTACTAAAAAAAAACGACCTCACTTCTGTTGAAAGTGGTTACAATAAGCCGGGAATACTGTTTAAAATACACAAGATGAAAACTATAAAAACAATATTACTGCCGTTTGTTTCGTTCACTTTTAAAATTAGTGAAATATGAAACTGTATCCTCGTG
>DWQX01002684.1:0-20709 GCA_018245475.1 Pharmacophagus antenor | reverse complement strand
ATATATATATATATATATATATACTGAAATAACTGGTTAATTATTTCTTTCCATAAACTATTTTTAAATGTACATACATGTCATTTCTCTTAGAATTAATCGAAAATGTGCATTCATGCCAAACGTCTGGCTCGAATCGGTTCAAGTCATGCATTAGTCTGTCTGCTTCGGCGCCGAGTTTCTGCTGAATTGAAATATCCACTTTGAATGTTTTAGTATACTCACGCTAGATTTTATTTGGACGTAATGTTTACATTTTATACATCCTGTAAAGATTATAACTAGATACACGAATAGTAATTACGTAAAATATTGACATTTTCTCTCATTGTTAGACAATCAATTGCTTGTTCAATTTGTGTACAATAAAGACAGTTTACTAGCACTTATATATTCAACAGTCGTTACGAGATACGCTTGTCCGTAATAATAAAATGCTGGTTAGAATAATCATAAAACACAATACTATAACGTCCTCAACGTTTGCGCGCGCAAAATTGTCCTTTTTTTCCTACACAAATTCACCTTGAATTAAAAATACTGTAATACGAATATAAGCTTTTATACATAGCTCAATAACATGTTCTATGTAAGATAAAATATAGAAGCACAGTTTACAATTAATATAAACAAATAAATTCATTTGTTTATATCTTTATCTATAACAAATAAAGTGATAGAAATATCCAGCAAATTATATCGTAGTCCACAAAGCACTAAAAACCTTAACGATAGATTATATTTTAAATTACATGACCATATATATTTTATAAGTGAAATAGTTTAGTAAATAATAATTGATTTGATGTTTGAAAATAAATCTTAACCGCCTCTTGAAGTACATGGTTTGAAAAATTTTGGCTCCGTTCCAAAAATATTTAATATAAGATAATAAATTTTAGGTTACATTCATTCTGAAACTTGGATAGGAATTCCCTCCGAGTTTAAACTTAGGACGTGGACATAAAACACATTTAGCGGCATATTGCTTTGTTAACTTTTATCATAAACTTTTACGTTAATTTCTAACACTTAGTAATTAGCTAAGTTTTGTTGTTTGATGCTTTAACTAACTACTAAAATGAATGAGAATTAACGATCGACTATTAGCGATTTAATAAAATAACTTACAGTCGAGCGGTGGAATAACATGCAAATATTTAACTAAATGTTTTATTATTTGTGTGTGTATGGAGGACGTATTAGAATTAGAAAGAATATTTACAGATAGAAGAACTTTTTTTTGAGCAGTGAACATAATTACGAACGAACATCACTAAGCATTTACAAGTTTTTAATAAAATGTCTTTATCTTTTCATTTCATTCCACCACTCAGACTTTTTTTTGGATAAATTTATATGATATTAACAATTAATTATCTATTACTGAAATTAAAAAATTGAAAATTTCCTTTGTTCAAAATATAAACAGATAATGATGTTAAACTTTTGCGATTTTCACATATGTAAACATAATAAGCAATGAAAATTATAAATAATGTTATAAAGGAATTTTAACAGTGGCTCCGAAAGTTGGAGCTTCTCTGGATACAAACTACAAAATAGCCTTTATTTGCCACGTCTCTCAGTTTGTCCATTACTGTACTTGTAACTTTAGTATTTTTAACTTTTATTTCGCAGATAGGCACGTATATGAGCCGGGGGTATAGTGGGTTAGTAAACAGTTTATTTATTACTTTGTTCTACTTTATTATTGCCGCAGTGGTTGCTAAGAGTTAATTTTCTAGTTGCAATTAGAAACAGTTAATTTTTTTTTCATTATATACTATTTGCGACAGACCGCGATCTTATGGTAACTGAAGATATACTTTCTATGATAGTATATTACGCTAGTCTAAGAGAAGCCTGTTTTCTAAAATGTCATAATATCAGGACGCCAGTAGACTATTGCAATTAGTCTTTTGCAATATAAAAATAGAACAAATTGCTTGATCGTAATGCGAGTGATTTAAAAAGCAACAAATACATTTTTATGTAAATTGACTTGACTGCTTCCGTGGCGCAGTGGTTTATCGCTTGCTTTGTAGCACGGAGGTCTCGGCTATGATTGCCGTGCTACAGGTGCGGTGGAGTTTAAATGGTGGAAGGGTTTTTCGAACCCACCTGGCCAGCTACCACATTCAATGTTAATCTGCCGCCATAATGGCATTTTTGTGTCCCGACAAGCATACACCCATACAGCCATAGGTATTCTGGACGAATACGCTTCACCATCTACTGCTTTATTGTTAATTCGGCTTCAATTATTATCAGGTGAAATCGAGAACAAGTGTTTGGCTATAACATCTAAAAAAATCGTTTTCCGTAAATAGCTTGACCAATTTTCATATTATTAGGAAAAATATGTTTGAGTGCGTGTGTATATGTACTTCTATATCTATATACTTATGAATAAATCGTAATACCAAAATAGCATGAGCAATTTGATATAATTATGTGAAAGGGGTCAACGTTAATCAATTTACACAACTATTATTAACTTAATTTTGAGTAAAGAATAATTTTAATTTATTACGTACAAAAGATAGAGATATGTAATTATACTATAATTTCACATCCCAAAATCGTAATGAACTGTTTACATTTGAATGTTTTCAGAAAACAATATTACTCAAATTAAACTTAAAATTCCAATTAAACCAAAATTATCCTTGTAAATGCGAAGCACTTGCAGGGTAGTTTAAATTACGTACCGGAATTCATATTCGCGCCAAACACTCATCGCTGTATTAGACGCCCGAGATAATTTAAATCTGACGGGAAACTAATTACAAGTCCATAACTCGTTGGATGCTTTTGATGTTGAAAGATACCGCTATGTAGCTTGTTGCAACTTGTTAAGTTAGAGACTGTCTGATTCGCGCAAATATTGTCCTGCCAGTGTTTATTTGTGTTACATTTTATTTCTCGATTAATTTTATAATGATACACATGTATATAATATTTTGGTAATTTTGAGTAACTTATTATTTATAACTAAAATCTACTCTTGGTTTAATTACGTTCTAATACCTGCCGTAAGAAATACAGAGTAGCCGAATATATATTTTTTGTATTCCTCCCCCACCTGTTCCAGAGAAATAATTTACTTAAGTGTTCTTTACAAATCATTGAAGTAATTAGTGATGTTCTGAGAAATCTCAACTAATTACTTTGAATAAACAAACTTTCATAGTCTTCATTTATACATAATGTTAATAATATGAAATTGATTATGAATGTTGGTTTCAAATATTAATTTTACACTCCAATTTTTTCACTTATTTTCATGTCATCATTTTAAGACTAAGTAATTTTAAATTAGTAAAAAAAATTTCTATATACTCTTCTATTTCTATATTACGTAGATAAAAAGTTCACATCACTGCTTTAATAGGCCAAGCCGGGCTTTTCATTATCATATTGCCATTGTTACCATTCCATGTTACGTACTGATGAGTGTAATTTGGTGCTATGTAAATGTTTTAAATAATTTAATTGCTATGGGCATTGGTTTCCATATTCTATCTTTACAATAAAAAGTGTACATATGGGTGTAACTTATGCAGGTGCTTAAGTAACGTTAAGGTATATATTTTCATGAAAGTAACATCATCTTTAAGCACTCTAATGTTTAATTTTTATCACAATATTTAAATCAATTACAAACCATCAAAGATATCGCGTCTCACCCAAAATTTAATAATCTCCTTGAAATTTAATAAAATGTCCTATAATTGAGGTAACAATTAACTTAACGTTCATCTAAATATTTCATTCAATGAGAAAAATTCGCAATTCCATTTACTGTAAGAAAAAAAATGTTAAATGATTTTTTTTCTGTATTAGTTAGATCGGCTTATTATTTTAAATTTAATTATCCCTATGTTGAATTAGCAAATGATAGGTTATATGTATTAGTATTTATTTTATCGGATATCGTGTTATTAATAATCAATAGTCTTTTATATGTTACGTACTATTTTGTACAAGAATGATATTCTAAAGATTTATATACGCAGTATGGTAATTATTATGAATAAATAAAATATGTTTTACAGAATGTATTATTGAATATAAAATATGAAAATGTATTGTACATAGTAAAAAAATGTCAAATTTAGCGTGTTAATTTTTCAATTCATTTTAGTCGTACTAAACGACTCAATTCAATTTTATTTTTTGTTAACAATAAACAATAATTTGCTTATCAAATAGCGTTATTTGCAATCAAATAACAAAACTTT
Organism: Pharmacophagus antenor; assembly: GCA_018245475.1. NCBI lineage: Eukaryota > Metazoa > Arthropoda > Insecta > Lepidoptera > Papilionidae > Pharmacophagus > Pharmacophagus antenor. The sequence continues at coordinate 16,462 of DWQX01002684.1, read as the reverse complement.
AAAATTGTCAATTAATTGAATACTAAATTGAATTTGTGATGATTTGTTTGTACATTGAGTTTCCGTTCCATTTATGCGTTTTTATTATAAAAAAAAAAATTTAAAACTTCGGATTATATATGAACCAAATGCAAATACAATATTCTTCGAAGACATTCACATTTTAATTACTAATCTTAGTACTAGGTATGTGAAAAATATAAAATACTAAAACTATATTTTTATCGCCTTTAAATTTTCAAGCAATATGTATTATTTAAAGGTTGAAGCTGTTTGAATAAACTAACTTATTCTATCACATATTTTATTCATGAACCAAAATCTCTTGAGCAAACTAAAAGACGCCGTTTACGAAGTCTTTAAATTTTAGATAGTTTTAGGTTATATTTATCTCGGTATAACAACGATAGCTTTCCGCTAAGAACCTTCGACATTAATGTTATCCGAATACCTCCGTGGTGCAGTGGTTTACCCGCTTGCCTTATAATGTGGAGGTCTCAGATTCGACTCTCGGCCCACAGGAGTAGTGGAGTTTGGATGGTGGTAGGGTTTTTCGAACCCTCCTGGTTAGCTACCACTCTTTCAGCATCGCAGCGTTTCGATAGTCATACGTGTGACAGTTGATTGTCCTTAAAAATTTAAATATGTAGCGTACACCAATATTATATAGGAAAGCTGAGGTAATAATCGAGCACATTTATGCGTGCTGTTATAAATTTATCGGTAAGTTATGATAATGTTTAAAGACCTGAGCAAAATATTTTAATTTACGTGAGTGTACGTAACATTAATATAACATGCATATGCTTTGGTTTTAAAAAACTATGGGAAGTGTATATGAAAATCAAAAGCAGAAATTTCCGTTAAAGCGAAAGGAAAAAATACAGAACGCAATAGCTTGCGAATTTTCCAATCAGTTTCAATTCCTTTGTGACAACTTAACATCTGCCTGTGTTCGGTCGGTATTGCTCGCTGTCTAATCAATCACAATGCTCGGAATTGATGGAGAAAAAACGTAAATTGTACAAAAGACTTCAATGGGAAGATTAAAAGATAAGAATTCAATAATCTATACATATACAATTCAATTCTGATTGACTGATTGACCTTTATACAGAAAGAAAGAAAAATAAAAACAGTTTATTGATTCCAATTTTACAATGTTTTTGTGCATTAATTTTAAGCAAATAAATAAATAAGTAAAAATTAACTAGTAATCAAATCGGTGCGTACTCAGCAAATCAGCTGGTTTTCAGAAAACACCCTTAATAGCATAAAATATTGATGCACAGTTTTGGTCACACTAAAGACATGAAATTCAGAGAGCGTTATTAGTGATGTAAAGATATCCACTAAGAAAGTGTTTCCCATAATTCCACCACCGAGGCAGAGAAAGATAGTTTCAAATTACAATAGAACTTTTTCTGAGTCAATAGACGTGAAACTTGGTATACAAACTGGAAGGAGTTAAAGTTAATAATAAATAAAAAAAAATTACCACGCCGCCTTACGACTAGTTATATAGTATGGAAAAATTTGATGATTTTGAAATTACAAGTAATTTATTAAACACATTTACTTATTTTGTAAATATACAATAGCTTTTATTTCGAATTGCGTAAGACCACTGCGAAGATTTTCACAAAATCCGATTGTTTCCTCATGCAATATTAAATTTGTGTTTGCGTTTAAAGAGGCTTCCTTAACAAGGCACATCAATTTCGTAGGAAGATTACGTTCATACATAAAGATGTGGTGGAATTTTGTTTACCTTAATTGCTTCTGGCTCCAAATACGATTATTTTCTCATGTGAATACATCTCTTAACGCGGTGACAGTAGCGACATTTTGCATTAAATGAAACCAAATAATTTGTTTTCTTACACCTATTTTTAACAATATCATAATATAAGAAAAAAAAGAAAAATCACTTATTTCTATCTAAATCGCTATTACGTCAAGCTTGAAGAAATATTTTTAAATATTTGCAAGGCATGCCAAAAACATGTTTCTTAGCGGTAATTAAACATCATTAAGAAAAATTTTTATAGTTTATTTTTCTACAATATTTTGGATTCCCAGACAAGAAATTTTCAGCTTTTTATCTGTTTTTGCAATATAACATTGTAAGGTTTTTTCTTTTTTGGATAAATCTGATTAATTTGAGTTAGTTGTGTACTATTAGTCGCATTGTTACGAATTTCATAGCGTCATGTTTCAAAATAAGCTTGTCAGTATTAATACTTAAAAAATTTTTCCGATAGCAATTTTTACTGTCTCCGTGGCGCAGTGTTTTAACCAGTCACCTTTTAACGCACAAGTCCCGAGTTTGATTCCCCGGTCACAGAATAGGGGGGTCTGGATGGTGGTAGGATTTTTCGAACCCGCCTAGCTAGCTTCCACCCTTAAACATATCATTATCATAATATCAGCTTGCGGCAATCCACGGTTGGAAATAGGCCTCCCTCAAGGAACGCCACTTAGCCCGATCTTTGGCTATTCACATCCAGTTGATGTAAGCCGCCTTGCGCAGATCATCACTTTATCTAGTCACTCTTACACGGTCTCCATTGTTAGACACGTCTATTCAATCGATGGTTACTTCTACGACAGACGTGGTTCATCATATCAGCATTTGTATAGTAACCAGAAAATTCTGGTTGAATACAATTCACCATCTACGACTTCAATGTCACTTAACACCAGGTGAAATCGAGATCTATATAGTTCATGCCTGATAAAATTTTTTTTTCGAATCTATACATTTTTTATGTTAGTTGTAATGAATAACCTATTCAATGAAATTAAAATGTCAATATGTTATATTATGTATATATTTACAATTTCCGTTTCTATCTTTAAAATGGGTTGAATACTCGAAAAATAATGTTTACGTAAATTGCTTTTACCTTCCGCTTTGCTAACTTCCCCGCGGGAGTAAATCATCATTGTCGGCTTTAGAATAGATATATTTCAATAAAAAAAAACCGTTTCACTGAAAGAAAATCCCACTAATACAGAATTTTATTTTTTCCACCACAGAATAGAAAAATAATTTACCTATTTTTGAAAATTTGGAATATTAATTTATTTAAAGTGATAGCAAATTGATAATAAATTTAGTAACCATATATTCATTGAATTAGATACGCGAATAAAATAATAATTATGTTCTCCACTGCTTATATACATGACTTTAAAAAAAATCTTTAATATCTTTTTCCACTTTCAGATACTTTAATTGCTAATAAAATTGTGTGACATTTTGCTGATAACATTATGTTATTAAACAGTCTCTATGTTTAAGTGGTGAGTAAAGAAACTTCTGTTTGAAGAAACAAAGTAACTTCAACATAATTGACTAACACCAAGAAACTAATTAACTGAACCTCAAAGGGAAACTTCTATAAAGAAACCATTAACATATTTCATAGACGCTTTTTAATTTATTTAATACTATGTCCAATTAAAACAAATAAATGGTTGTTTTAAAGGAAAGTTTAACATTTCATGTGATTTTTTAAATATTTTTTTTTCTCCTTATTTAGCTCTAGTTTTGTGATTTATATGATATGCTCTAATACTATTATACACCTGTATGTGAGTATAGATTAACAATATTGGTAGCAAAAATCAATTTTGTGTTGCTATATATTTTAAATCTTCAAATTTCATTAATAATTGCAATTAAATAAAATTAATAAAATGTGACATAATACTCGGGGAGTTATTTGAAAACTTGGCCTAAACAATCAGAGGAGATAAACATTTCACCAGATGCGCAATAGGTCGCTTTTTACGGTTCCATACCCAAAAGTTAACGATCGGAACCCTATTACTGACACTCCGCCATGCATCTGTCTGTCAGCGGGCACTATCCCATGAACCTCATTTCATTAAAATTTTCACAGATTATATATATATATATATATCTATTGGTACTTACTACTAATACTAATAATGCTAATACAACAATAATTATTTATTATTGCTGTATTAAAAATAAAATTACACAAGAAATCCAATTTTGTAAGCGTTTATGGTACGAAACACTTTACAGGTGTCTGTTAAGTGTTAAGTTATCGCACACGGAAAGTTGTTGACAATATTGATAAATGATTTTTAGAAATGTTTCATAAATTATACATAAAAATCAGTTATGAGTTTTTAATAAAATTGGGTACTGTTTTCAGTTTCCTTTAACACCTAGTATACGTACCTACAAAGTCACCATCGAGGTACGCTAACAGATATGCATATGATCAATTTACTGCATTACTTCCATTAAATTATTTTTAAGAAATTAAGACATGTTAGGAGCACTGGAATTTTGGATTAATAACGTTAAGGGAATTCTAGCCAAGTAGACTTGTCTAGTGTGTCGTGAAATAGTATTTATTTAAATTTCTTCTTTCTGTATGTGAATGTATTTAGTTTCTAGTGAATTTAATGCATATATTTACAGTAAACAGGTGGGAAATTGTTTGACTATGTTTTTTGAAATAAATTTATAATAAAATATTTTAAAAATCGTTGTATTACAGCTGGAAAATACATTAAAGACAATATTTATATTCTGATATATTGTAACCTGGGTATTAAATATATGTAATAAATATGTTAGCTAAACTGTTACATTTTTTAATAAATTCATGTCATAAATATTCTCTTTATATTATTATTATCTCACGACAATTTCAAAAATTTAAAAATCCGTACTCACTCGAGCATTGTTTAGGTTTACCAGTTTCTTTGACTCATTTATTTTTAGGTATCTGATATTCTGCACTTGAAAACGATTGGGGAGTGATTGATTATAAGAGGAAAGAACATGACGGACCCTCGATAGTAAGGAAAATTACATTTAAAGTATTTGCTCCCGGAAGTTGGCGAGCAACGGTCGAGGCTCATTGAACAGACCTTTTTTAAAAATTATTGAGAAGCAATACTTTTAAATTATTTTATCTTGTTATGACATAAATTTAAAAATCTTTACTGAGAGAGTATTTAAATAAGTGTGTTTATAGGCAAGAAGAATCGAAGAAGCAGAGAAATCCATAGGGACAAAATTTTCATTTCGGCAAAAGAAAAATTGTAATTCTCTAAAAAAATTAAAAGAATGTCTCTGAGTTTCTAGTCTGGTTCTTATCAGGAGAATCTACATGTTTGGAATCGACCCTAGGTTCATTTAACTATTCAAAAGCCCCTTCATGGGCCTAATTGAAAAAAGCATATTATAATTTGAATTTAACTAATTTCTTGACTTCAATCTAGTTTATTAACATTGGACACATAAAGCGTTACATTAGTCCCAAAATTTGAGAACCTATAGTGTTAAAATATAACAGAGATAGAAAATGAGTTATGAAAAAAAGTAAAAAGGGAATTTTACTTGCAATAAAACTTAAAATTTACTTAAGGTTTTTGATATAATATTTTTAAAGAGATAAGAAATTGATTTTAATAATAAATTTCTAATCGAATTAACATAAAAAACCGTGTAATTTTATATTTACAGAGAAAAAGCTACAAAATCTCAATAGACTTCGCTTTTGCTTCGACTCATAAAAAAAAATCAACTTCAAAATATAACTATCAAGAATTCTTAATAAAATTTCTAACTTTATAGTTCTACTCCCTAACTTAATTAGGCATTAAAATCTGTAGAAAAATGTGATAGCTTTCTAAACAAAACGGTTTGCATTTTCATAATTACATAGGCTTCACAAGCGGTGCTTCGAATTCCGTTATTGTTTACGGATGCCTGAAAGTAAACATGAGCAGCGATAGCTCGCGAATCACCAGATTCGCGAGCCAGTTTCGATAAAGCTGTAATAGTCGTCTAAGACTAATCCAGCAGCAAAACATGAGCAGCAGTAGGTTAACAAGTGTCAAAGGCCGCAATACTAATAGAGAATACAAACAGTTCATATTTGCATAGTTAATATGAACGATCGATAGGATAAAGAACTTATTGCTGCGAGTTAAAATTCATATAAATATTTTTATTTAAAAATAAAAATCCAAATAATGAAATCTCTATATGTAACTAAATTTCGATATAATATTATTCATGGTTTATTTTATTGTATCATCGTCAGTTGATTGCCGGGCATAAGTTAGTCTAATTTACTTATGTATTATTATTATTATCTACAAAATGCTACGTAAAATAAATAATTATAAAGAGATTTTTTTTTTAAATGAACATCATCAACTTCTTATACAATAATGTTATTTTTTTTCAACGATATTAGGATTATTTCTAAATATTTTTGTCTTCTTGCGGACTGAACAAAATACTAACAGGCTAAATAGTTTGCATATAAGATGGCTTTTTGCCAACGGAGATCTTTCAATTGTTTATAAATTCGATATCGAGGCAAGCTGTCATATGACGACTTAAATTTACCATACACGTTATAGGAACGTGAACAAACTGTGGTACGATTTGAATTAAATATACAAAAATTTTATCATTTACTATAGGTGTGCTAAGAGGGGGAACTGGCATCAAATGGGTATTCACATGATGAAATCGTTGCTCTCTTAACTAAGGAATCGTGTGTGTTAACCAAAAATACTCTTAATATTTAATCAGAGATTTTCTACCGGAAACCGTTAGTTTTTTTTATTACAAAATAAAAAATAGTCTGAATAAAAATGTAGAAGCAAGTAAATTAGTTCTCTTTTATTCGTTCTCTTATCTTTTTATTTTTTTTCTCTGTTAACCGATCTGAAAGCAACCTTTGTAACACCTTTGTAACGGAGAATAAAAAGAAGCAATCACCGAGTCATTCACCGCACCCTCCGCGTTCCTTCCTCGGCCTTTTGTGGTTTTAATGGATACATTCAGATTAATTATCGCGGATCTATGTTTTAAAAATTATTTTTCTTTTACCGCAAATGAAGTAAAAATACATAATCCTTAAAATGTTTATACAAATGTTTCTGGTTATTATAAACATAAACATTGTAAGGTGCTGAAATTGTCTCTTTGGTGAATACGAAGATAAATAAAAATATTTATTTTGATTCATACCAAATCCTCGCCACCTATAAGTATAACAAAATATATTTTGTTTGTTTCATAGCAAATGAAAAATAATAAAGATGACGTATATCGCTTTCAATTTGCGATTCCGCTCAAAATATTCAGCTAGTATTCAAAATGGATTTTCTTTGTAAAATATATTTTTAATATTTGCCCGTAGCTCTAGCAAACGTTAAAAAATAAATATTATATTTAGAATATGTTTTAATGGAAGCCTTTCAGTGCTTTGCTAGTGGCTTTATAGCGCTAATGACTTGCAATGTTTGCTAATGCCACAAAGCGAAACAAAAGATGCAATGCGGTACGTTGCTTCCTGCCTGTTATTCCAAAGCCTATACAAGTTCAGCAAACACTTATAAATTTTCAATGGAAATTTACAAAAGGGGAATTGTTTTTCGCAACGAGGATTTGTATTTTTTTTATGTTTTTGTTAACAGCTAGTGTTGCTGTTATTGCATAAATTTATTCGAATATCACGATACAAAATCCGACATGGCGTTTACTTAGTTTAATTGACATCCAGGAGTACAACTACATATTTGATTCAATACTGGTACACCTTCGATTCATTATTTCAAACTTTTGAACCTGACTACCTAGCTCTCTAGTTTTTGTAACTTTGTAAAGTACACAAATTTTATGAATGTTTTTAATATTCTGTAGTTATTTTTCGTTTGTTTGCATTTTTCAAGATATTGAAATGAAAAAAATATCAATCAAAATTGACATTATGTAAGGAACAAAAGGAAAACCGAGGAGTAAGAAAATAAAGAACTCTTCCACAACGTCGTGAGAATATCTAAAACATCACAGCGGGAGGATATTACGTCGCCCTCTGCGGATATTGGCTGACACGGCATCTGCCGAGAACTTTTGAAATCTATTACGCTCTTTTAAGAAGAATCTTTGCTTAGACTTTATAGGCATTCTATTCATAGAACATTATATCCGCACAATCACATTTTCATACGATACAAAGTTAATAAAAGTTGTAAAGATTTTTAATTATAATTAATTTAAAAAGGTTTGATCGTAAATTATTTTTATATCCAAGACACGCTTGTTTGTATAACCGGCGCCAAGATTTTACCGTAAAGTTTTTAATCAGCCTTATTAACTATAGGGTAGTTAGTCGACAACTGGACATGAATCCTACACCCTTTTTTTTTTGTTTGCGCGGGGAAAATGCATTGCTGCACCATACCCCCCCGTGGGAAGGGGGGCGTGTGAGAAGAAGCCCTCGCATAATTAAGATAGAACTTCACTTACAGGTAAGTTTGTTTAATCCCTAATTATACTCGGGCTTCCTCCTCGAGATTAGCAAAAGAGACACATGTAGACTTTCAGAGATAGCACTCGAAAATATCAACCAGTAAAACTATGGACACTAGTGTAGATTCAAATATAATTTTTAATCACATTTCTTAAATGATTTTGTATTAGTTTTATATAATAAACAAATCAGCTTACATTCTCGTTCCGAAATTATTGGCCTATTATAAAACTAAGCGAAAATTTGAAAGCTAGAGCTCCAACCTGCAGTTTTTCTAATAAAGTGTATATTAACCCCCAGCCCTTAAGCAGCAGATGTGGCGGCATGCCGGGTGCTATGCGCAGTGAACTACGAAATATCAATTCCGCTTAAAGCTAAAGTATCTTTAATCCATCTACTCAAAGTTCGAGTTCCGACAGGCTTTTTTTTTAAACTTACAAATAGTCTATTTAAATTAATATTAGCAAGGAGAGCTTTTGCAGCATAGATTTCTGGTCGCTCATTATAATATAAAGGGCTGTGTCATTCCGAACTTTGATGATTAAGTCGGTTATTTTAATTTTAATTTGACTTGAATGTTTTTCAGTGTTCTCCACCTTTATCAAAGGTAAAATTTGTACTCTACGTGCAGTAATGTGTGCTAAAAGCGTAATCAATTTTTTTGAATTTTTTTTTAATTTTTTTAGGGATAAATTTTCGTTGGGATACCATTTTGCCAAATGATTTAAAACCACAGAGGGGTCCCAAGTTTCGTTATATTTCGGTAGAGAAGGACTGTAACGAAACACGCCCTTGAAGACGCCGTTTTAGTAGATCGTTATCAGAAATTTTATCTTTAATTATTAAAGCTAAAGCCAACCGGTAAGAATTCAAAGTACCATATTGCGTTTATTACCTTCATTAAACAACTGCGTTAAAAAACTAATTATATCTGGAATTGATGGCTGGTATTACTTCAAGTTATTCTTACAATAACTGAACCACTTTTTATAGCACCCTTCATACTGTTTGTATGAGTTTTTCGAGAGAGAAGCAAGTATGATGTAAAAGAATGATAAAGGGACTCTTTTCATCAGCATCGCCTCCCGGATAATACTCCTGCCACCAGGGTAATCAGTGAGCGCATGTGCTGACGGCTGGAATTAATTGATAAAATTAAGTTTTCATTTGCCTTTAATATCAAGGGATTGGATATTAGCAATTTTTTAAAAAGGGGATAGAAGGGTTATGTGGGCCACCTTGGTACAACCATTATACCCTTATCTGAAATTATTTTTCGCAGTGATTTTAGTATCATGGTAAAAGGGGAAAACGCATAAAAGTAAAAAGATGGCCAAGAAACTGTAAATGCGTTAATTGAGTACGCATCCGGGTCCCTGTGCCATGAAATATAAATTTCACTTTAGTAATTAATCCGACTGGCAAACAAGTCGATGTCAGGAAAACCCAATTTTTTTAAAATTTTTTGGTATGCATTACTAATGTACACTCGATATCGGGATGTGTACCTTTGGACACCTGAGCTGCGATAACATTTTCAGAGGAACGAATATACATTGCGAAAACAAATAGGTTGGGATGTTCGCACCATTGCTAAAGTTGTTTGGCAATTTCTGTTAAATGGGGAAACTAAATTCCTCCCATACGGTTAACGTAGGAAATAGCTGTGGTATTGTCAACGCGAAGTAAGATTTGGCAATCTGATAGATCTTTTGCGAAAATTTTTAGTCCTGAACTGAACGCCGCAAGAATTTCGAAATAGTTAATATGACGGCTGCGTTCATCTGCACTCCATTGGCCACTAGCCTTTTGGGCCCGACATGCTATTCCCCACCTCGTTGTTGAGGCATCAGAAAAAATTTCCAGGCTATGTTCATCAACTTTGATTTTACAAGTGGATTTTACAATAGAATGTTTCCACAATTCTGAATCTGATTTTAAGTTATCTGGGATGTTCATGAAATTTTCATAATTTTGCGTATCTTTCAAATTGAGGTTCTTGAATAATTTGAAAAGCTTAGTATAAAGTTAGCCATATTCAACCGCTGGACAAGCTGATACTAAAAGACCAGCAAAAATAGCGAAATCTCCGATTTTACAACGCTTCAAGGACAAAAATTTTTCAATTTCTGATTTTTTTGAAAGATTTTGTCTCCTGGTAAGGAAACCTGAATTTTTTTTTTGTGTCAAAAATGTATCCTAAAAACTTGAATTTGTTTGAAGGATTAGGATTACTTTTCTCCTTGTTTATAATAAACCCCAAAACTTCAAGAAGTATTGCGGTTTTTCTTTTTTAAGTTCTTGTCACATTCGTAATGATTCTGGCCAATAAGCAACATATCGTCCAAATAAATAGTTGACAAATAACCACACATTCGAAGTAATTTTACAACAGGCTTCATGACTTTCGTAAACACGAAAGGAACTGTGTTTAACCCAAAGGATAAAACCTTAAATTCATAAATATGCTCCTCAAATTGAAATCTAAGATATTTTCTATCGTCTGATTGAACATTAATCAAAAAGTAGGCGTCTTAAAAGTCCAATGTACTCAAGTAGCAGTCCTTTGAAATAAGTTTAAGTGCATTTCTTAAATCTTCCAACTTAAATTGTGAAGTTTTAATGATTTTAGGTTAAGTATAAAACGCATTTTTCCGTTGGGTTTAGGTGTCAGAAAAATCGGCGATAAATATAGATCGCCTTGATGTTTACACTTCGAAATAGCTCCTAAAGATAATAATTCATTAATAGATTCCTGGAAGTGAGTTTACTATTTCTGAATATTTACGAACATGAACACGTAATTTTAGTCATTACAGAGAGGTGGCGATGAACTCGCATAACTACTGTTACGAACGTGAATTTATTATTAGCTTATGATTCACCAAGCGAAGATGTAATATTTGCAAATAATATTTAGTCATTATAATAAGCTTTTGTGCTTAACCTTTTCGGAGTAGAGTAAGCCATTAATCTACCTTCAATCTTAGTTTAATAAAATACTCCAGAAAGCTACGCAAATACGTTTGCAATTTTCTTATATAGAAGAGTTCAAAACTCAGGTTTATGTATGTGATGTTGAACTATAGTATAACGGTAAAAAGGAAATTGAGGACTTCTGTAGATGAGGGATATTGTAAATATGGTGATAAAACTAATGATTGTAATAATATCCAACATGCTGGATGTTGAAAAATTATTGATAGAGAAATTGTCTGTATTAAAAAGAGAAGTTAATATGTTAAAAAGAAAAGTAATAGTAGTTAATGAAATTAATTTCGAAAATGGAAGTAATTATACAAAAATTTTTTTTTTTTTAGAGATTTGTAATACATTGCAGTTGATCTTTAGAACAATGCGAAGGCATCCATTAAAAGACAAATAGTCACAATAGTAGATGTTTATGGCAGTAAACACAAACGGAAACACTATTGTTAGCAACATCAAAATTTGTCCTAAATTCATTGTAAAATAAATTGTTCAAATGATTATTAAATCTAAGAATCAGGCTGGCGAAGGATTATTTGTATAGAAATACAGTTATTAGGTTAATAGACCACATCTTAAACATTACAAATAATCCTTCGCGAATAATATTAATAGGTAATTTTAATTAAAACGGAAATGCTGAAACTGGCAACACTACGTTTACATCATTTTTGGTTCAGAATGATGAGTCAGTCTTGGACGAAGAGTCGTAGTATATAAATTGGGAAGCAGTTATCAAAAAGTGTTCAGTCTCAGCGGTTAATAATAAGAGATGTAAGTACTAATATCTATTGCTCTTTAAATGTGATATTTTAAATGTTTAAACTACTAATGGACATTGTTGTCTTATGATAAATAAGATACTTAAATTAGCTAAAAAGCGCTTCTAGGTTACTTAAGGTGTTCTCTTCAGGAGAGCTTAAGTTGTCAAACGGGTAGTAAAATATATACCGAATGTTAATCAATTGTATAGTTTTCTTTATCCCATGATTCCTTTTTACAATTGTTGTTGCAACTATGCAATAGAATTCCTATGATGATTACACTATATAAAACGTAGTTTAATTTCGTAATTTTCAAATCATATATTACGTTTAGAATGTTTACGTTTGTTATATAATTAAGTTTTAGTTAAGCGTTGTATTATCAATACAGTAAATGTAGGATTAGGTAATTAATTCAATAAATTGATTAAACATTAACAATCTGTGTCCATATTTTATTGCTTTATTTAAGCATCTATTAATACTTATGAAATTCAAAGTTCTGTCTGACCTATTTATCAACGCACAATCTAACCGCTTGTCCTAAAGACACGAAATTTGAAAGATGTGTTCTTTGTGATGTGTAGGTATCTACTAAGAAGGTACATACTGGGAGAGTATTAACCTTAATCAATACTTATAATAAAACTACAGAGTGGTCAATTCTGTACATTGAATATGTTTTCAAAATGAATATTGAAGGTGGTCGATACTGATGCCAAAAATGCAATCGGTAAATTTTGTCTATCTATCTGTCCGTCTATCTGTTTGTTTGTATGTGCACGCATGGGTAAAAAACTACTAAAGGGATTTGAACCAAACTTGGTACGATTGTAATCTATAGTCCTAGACAGGTTATAGGCTATATACCATAACGCTAAGACATAGGCGCCGAGCAGTCACGATAAATTGGAAGCAAGGCGGATGAAAATGCGCTTTCGAGCTCCTATCCTTGCATACGTTGGTCATACGCAAAAAGTATACACTAATATTAAATAATAAATACCAAGCCCAGAGAATCGGGCACTTCCGGCAAGTAAACACGCAATTTTTTTTTTGGCAATTTAAGATATATTTTGACCGTAAAAACTCTAGAACACCAATCTAAGATTTTATTGTTACGAAGATAAAATCCTTGACAAAATATCAAATCAACACATACGAATAAAGAAGTTTTATGATTACATAGTAATTTCTTAACAACTTCAAACATAACAAAAATTCTATTTGAATTCTCGTTTTGAAAGATACTCGTATTTCTTCATTTATTTTAATTTACCAAGGCACATTAGAAAATGTCTTTTCTCTTTATCATTAAGAGAAAACTTTTACATTCCTATTTAAACTGTATAAATAAAGAGTATATTTAATGTAAATATGTATGTCATTACAAACTCTGTAAGATTAATTTAATTAATTACAACATTTCAACTTGTTGATCTGATCATTAGTCCACTTAATTCAAAGTACTTGATGCTGAAACTAATTAAACTAATTCAAATTTATCTCATACACTTGATAAATTATATTTAATATTATTTAGTAACGCTGAACAAGCTATTAATAAATAATTAATTGTCGAGTCGAGTCTAACATATAGAGAACGAATGAAACATGAAACCAATATAAATTAAATTAATTAATTCGATGGTCATGAATCAGTGGTTAGTTATGATAACCAAAACAATCGGCGAATGGGTGTAGATATCCAACAGATCTAACCAGGACCGCTTTTTTTGTACCAGAAACGGTTTTAAGCTTGACTTGTAAAATTTGTCTTATGTTGATATAATGAGGCCCTAGATGGTAAAGCGTGTTCGTCCAGAATACATGTGTCTCTCACATGTATAACTGCGGGAACACAGTCTTGCTGTGAAGGTGGCAAACTAATATTGAAAGTGGTACCTAGGGAAGGCCGGTTTGAAAAATCCTACCACAATCCAGACTGTCTACACCTGTGGCCCAGGAATCGAAACCGGAACTTTCGGCTGACGAGGCAAACGTGTAAAACACTGCGCCACGGAGGCAGTCATCTTAGTACCTCCTTCCTTACAGCATACACACTAATCACCAATAATTTGATTTTTAGTTTTTGGGTATTTTTTATATTATGTTCTTGTAGTCAATTATATTCCAGTAACACAGGCTTTATGTTCATATTTTCCTTTCTATATTATACCTTTGCTCTTTTAGTTTTTAAACAGAATATGACGAATCTACTAAATCGACCAATATCGATGTTAAGGTTGTTTTTAATCGATTAAAACGAATTTAATGAATGAGACTCTCGATTTAAAAAGCTTGAAATTGTGAACAACAGACGCGGGCATATAGTTTTTAGAAAATGAAAAAAAAAAACAACGAGCCTGGAACGGTTAGCACTTGCGCGAATAAAAGCTTGCTGGTGAGCGCATTTTAGTGCACCAATTAGCGTTAATGCTTTAGTGGTTTACTGGTTTTTTCTTACTTTATTTCTTTATTGTAGTCCATTTATTTCATGTTATTTAGAAACCCAATTGTTATCTTAAAACAATAATTATATCCAACAGTAGAATTGAGTCGAACGATTTGTAGGTGTGAAATTTGAAAATAATCAATGTTTATCCTTTTAGTTATGTTAAAAAATATTGTTAGTAAGCGGAAAGAAAGTAAAAATATTATCAACTTTACTGAGCTGGTATTTTTTTCTAATAAATTATTAAAACAATGCAAGTAAAAATGTTCCAAGATGTCCACGTCTTTTATAGTATATAGTATGGAATTTAGTTTTCAGGCAACAACACTGTTTGACATATGTTAATCACATCTCGCACGAATTGGGACAACGATACCAGAATCTCCAAATGTGTTTTTTTTTGTACTATGATATGATTGTTTAACAACAGTTCTTTTAGTAAGAAAAATATGAATCTAACAGACAATTAATGACCTGTTACTTTTTTTTGCTAAAATTATTTTCAGGATTTATGTACATTTGAATAATAATACTATGAGAAATTCATGGGGAATTAAGAGTGGTTTACCTAGTAATAAAAAGAGCTCAGCAAACAGGTAACACGCCATTAATTGACTATTAAGCGATATGAAGTACGCCGGTACAGTAAATGAATAAAAAGACCATCCCTGCCTTCACAATTGGAGCTACTTTCGATGTCTGTATTTCATCGGAATATTCAACTTTCATTAATGACCAAGTGAAAAAAAGAAAGTTGATCGAAACCGCTTGAAAAAAAAAATTGAATACAAACGGTTCGTACAGACTAAACAAACAAATAATTAACATATACGTATAATGAAATTACACAATTTTCACTATTCCACTTAAGGCGATTCTCACAAATAGAATTTGTGGGCATCATGCACAAAGCCATTTGTATGTAATCATGTCAAAGGGCACATAATTTGATTAAACCAAATATCGAAATGCACTGCACGAATTTATATACATCATGAACTTATTATTTCTCAGGAACCACCAATTTATCATGGCCAACTATTTTAGTGTACCAATGATTATAAGTACATTCTTTAACCTGAAATGATTATAACATACTCCTGAGTGTTTATTTCTGCGCTCAAGTTGTGCTTAAATGTCTACGATATAAGGAGGCAACTTCTATACGTAGATTTTCTACCCTAAAATTCTTCCACAATTCCTCATAACAGACGGATTTTGCCACATTATTTAAAATGTCGGGCATTAAGATACCGTGATATGAGAATACTGACATTTATTAATGTCGTTGAACAAAATGAGTAGTAATTTAATAACCTTTTTATTTAATAATAATGAATAATTTACTGCAAATTATATATTATTTGATAGGATATGTGGCCTAAAAAAATAATTATAATTAGTCATTTAATGATGTTTAAGTACACTAGTCACGCTTTTAGCCGTGTACCTACTTGGGGTGTCCCTAATCATTGCTTTTGTAACAACAATAAGCACAATTCATTCGTTAGTTCCATCTTGGTAAGGGTCCCCACCAATAATAATGGGTACACTACTGGATATCTCACTACGTGCAATCATTGTAAATTTGAGTTCCCATTCAGGATGTCAATTCAACAAAATTCCTTAATAAAATAACTTACTTTCGTAAAGAAAATCGACCATCTTTTTCTGTATTTAACAAATTCTTTGCTCTTCTTTTCGAATCGAATATTTCGAACTTTGATTCATCAGTCCAAAGAACTTTTTTTAAGTCTTCTTCAGTCCAATATCGATGAGTAAGAGCCCACTGCATACGTTTCTTTTTGTTTTGTGGTCGTAACAGTGGTTTACGAACAGCTACGCGACCATACAAATTGGCATCTCGAAGTCTTCTCTTTACTGTACGTCGTAGTGCCGAAGAAAAGATGTTGCCAGACTGTGTAGTG
>DWQX01002683.1:0-20710 GCA_018245475.1 Pharmacophagus antenor | reverse complement strand
ATATATATATATATATATATATTCACAATTATGAATTCAGAATGAATTCACAAGAATGAATTCAGAATATATATATATATATATTCACAATTATATAATTATGAATATTTATATATCCGTTCATATTTATATATCTTACGTATATGAAAAAAAACATTTTTCATTAATTTGTAAAAAATCACAGCTCTCCTCAGTCTATAATTGGAAAGTCGTTATAATATTTTAAATTTAATTTGAGTTTAAATTTGGGCCATTAAATTTTGAAAAGTATGTACGTTGTTTTCGCTCTATTTTAACACGTAATATTTCATATATTACCAATAACATGTAGATATATAAAAACTTGTTATTTTCAGTTCTAATAAAATCAATATTTTTATACTATCATTATTACTTCCTTTTTGTAAAGGAATTTTCTATCAGAACTATTTAGAAATTTAAATTCTTTATACTTCAATCTTATGTCAATATGTCAGGTCTGTCGTTAGTCGTATAAAATTTGTCGAGGGAAGTGGTTTTATTTTTGCTTATCAATGTAAAACTTTCAAGTATCATTCAAAATAATTTAATAACTTTATTATTTAAAAGTAATGCAAAATGTGCGATATGTATCTTGGTAAACCAAAAACAACATCAAATAGTGAGTGCAATTAAATAATACAATATTGTAGAAAAACGTAATAATACATTTATATAGTAAAAACTATTAAAAAATAAGAGAAATTATTTATTTCATACTGTCTATGCTAAAGAAGTTTAAAATCAAAATTTTGAAAATAATGATATTAAATAATTCACAAAGTGAATTTATTGCGTGAAAATGAAATTTCATCCAGCTTATGTATTTAAATATAATTACACCGAGAAACTACAAGGTCATAAATATTTATTTTGGTTTAAAATTCTGAATTGAATATGTATGTTATATATGTATATATATAACATACATATTCAATTCAGAATGTATATATAATTATTAAGAAAATGCATTTTCTTAATAATTATAATTTCAGCAGAAAAGTGAATGATAAATTATATAGTTTTTGGTATACAATTTTTTTTTCTTTGGTGCTATTGGTAAATTACAAACATCAGTATGTAACATCCTTTGCGCCTTTTATTTCTTTTTGGGTTTAAAATAATGAAAGCTTAATAGGAAGGTAAAATAAACTGATGAATCTTGGAGTAAGCCAGTAATCACTTTTTATTGTGTAAATTAATAAATGTGCAGAGGACTAAGAATAAGACAAAAGTTTTGTATTGATTGTATTTTGGATAATCTACTTTTTATGTTTGTGTACATTTAATTATTTTTTTGGAGACTATATTTGTCCTTGGTAGAATACTATAATCCATGAAAAAGACGAAAAGTTTTCAATAGTTTTGATACTATTAACAGATTTCATGAAGGATATTATGATAAGTAACATTATTTAGTTCATGTTGTAGTGAAATATAGAAACATTTATTAATTTTATTATTAATTTATTTAATTAAGATTAAAGTATAGATAATCGTAAATTATCACAACATATGAACTGGAACTAAAATCAAATTATGAACAAATATACCAGTCAATTGCAGTTGTTGTGCTAATAAAATTTAGAATCAAAAAGATGAGACATTTTATAAAATTGATAAATTTATTACTAATATTTAACTATTCAGTTAACACAAACATAAATGTTACATACATTTTAAACTAAAAACGCAATAAATAATTAAATATTACACTTAAATAAGTAAAAATTTAAATTGCTACTGTGGTTATTATGTGGGTAATTAGTGAAACAGCATATTTTACAGTGTAAAGTTTACACAATGGAACTTTGCAAAAGGAGCACTAGCAACTCAATTCAATCCTGATATTACATTTAAATGAACCTATGTCAAGTTTGTATTGTTGGAATTGACACAAAGACATTTATTATAAGAACTGGAAAGCTGTTAGAATAGGTACATATGGGGACTCATGATGAGTATATATCAAATTATATATATTTTGTTTGTTTTATTCCTGCATGATCATTAATTAATTATTTTATTTATTTATTGAAAAACATTGTACATGTTATATACTAATTAAAACTATTCTAAGTAGAAAATATATCATACAGGTGAGCTTAACTCATTTTGAGTTCTCTACCAGCTAACTTTGAAATTTGAGAATACTTAACTTTATTTGTAACATTGAAATTTGAGAATATGTTTAGTTTTTCTCTAAAATTACAATTTTCATAGCCAATGGTCATTATGACACATTACTACTTACATCAATATACAAAATTTTACCCCTTCTCCATGACAAGTATACTTGTCAATCACATTTAACTTGTTAACTACCAGATGAACATCATACTGGTGGAAACCATATTGGTAAAAAAAATATTTAACAGTATTTGTTGAACTTTTGTCTAATACTTTTAAGACACTTCATTTACATATTTGGCTATTGTTTAAAAAAAGAAAGTAACAAAGTTGATTCTGATCTATATATTTATAATTATAGTAGCATGGCACCGTCCACAATCTGCCTCATCTCGACAGGAGGAAGAACTGATCCAGAAGAGTTCTCGTGCTGTATCCCAGGCTACAGATCCGTTGGAAAAGCTACGTTTGTTATGCCTATCTAGGGGCGCAACTGGAATTTTGGGCCTTGGAAGGTTATTATTTTCATAAAGCTTCAATAGCATATTTAAATTGTATTTGTAGTATGTATAAAAAGAAATATAAGTAAGATTCAACTCAGTTATATGTGGTGAGATGGAGACTGTTAAAATGGAGGTCCTTATCATTGTTTACACAATAATTCAATGCCTTCAACCACTTATAAAAGATGAACTTTTGTTTTTTAATTTAGTAATTTGTTAGGAAATTATTGAAATAGTCAATAGAAACTGTCCACTTAGGATGTTCTGTAAGTTTATGCCAAATTATTACAGGTACAATTTAATGAAGTGTATAAAAAGTAATAAATAGAATTATTTTACATATTATACTTATTGCTTTAGAGTATTCAGACGGATGGATGATGACGGAAGCAAACAACTTAACAAAGAAGAATTCATCAATGGTTTAAAGGAAACCGGTCTTGAGATATCACAAGATGTATGTGTTAATATATCTACAGTATCTTCTGACCAGTACATTGGTACAAGCGCACATTAAATATAATTTTTTCTTTTTCCTTTTAAACAAACAAGCTGGTGGCTATCAATTGCTTGCATATACCCACATGAATTAATGCATGAGCTTGAAAATTCAAAATCTTTGATATGTTTTTGCACCAAAATGTTTATCTATAAATAATAAAATCTATTATATAGCAACATGTTACTATATTATAAAATTTATAATTTATGCATAATATAGTAAACAGATTGAATATTTTTAGAAATTTCTTCTTGTGGGTGAATTTGTATATTTGCCGCATCCACAAAAACCACTGTACATATTTTTATAATTAAAATTTTATAAAAATTTGTTTAGCTTATGAATTCAGTTAATCTTTAAGAAACATTTTATAGTGAGCAATCTTGCATTGCTTTGGCTAAAGAGATTCTATCCTTGTTCTGTTATTATCCACGCGAATGCAGTCACTGACTACTGTTCAATATTGACTAAAAATTAAATGTTTAAATCTTATGGATCATTGTTTATTTACATTATAATTTAAAATTTCCTGTAACATTTTTCAGGAGACCGAGGAGCTATTCAATAAATTTGACATCGATAACAGTGGCTCTATCAGTCTTACAGAATTTATAAGACAAATCCGTGTAAGTTGTCAAGTAAAAATTGCCATTGGCATATGACCCTGTCCTTTTATTTTAGGGTTTTCTCCAAATGTTATATACAGTATTATAGATGATTGCCCAATAGACAGAGTAACTAAATATTTGTTTCTGAATTTGAAACAAATATTATTTAGTTTTTTATATATAATTGTTTATAATAAACAAGTGAAATCCGTAGACATTTAATGTATTAAAAAGGACTAAAAAGATCATTAGCTTAACCACTTTAAGGCGTTGAATTGCATGTCGTTTAGCGTGCGTGAATTGCCTACTCCTTATGAAAAACTTATATATCATGGGATGTGTACTTTTTACGTAAGAACGCAAGTTGTGCAGACAAACATGAGCTTGACTCGGACATCCACCGGGCTAGAGATAAAGTATGAAATATGTGAAATTTTTAAATAACATGTACTTAATATCTCTACAACGAATAGAAGGATTTTAATGAAATTCGAAAAATCTATATCAATTTAGTGTTTCAAAGACATAGTGTATTAATTAATATCTTTTGCGCCGATAGTGTGTTAATCGAGATCATTTCTCATATATTTACAGCGAATAAACATGAAAAATTTATTTGAATTTCTTTTAGCCTCCAATGTCCGACTCGCGTCGCGCTATAGTAGAGCAAGCGTTTAAGAAATTGGACAAAACTGGTGATGGGGTTATCACCGTGGACGACATTCGCGGTGTGTACTCCGTCAAGGCACACCCGAGGTGAGTCACACGTGATTTATAGCCTCACTCCCTTTTTTATCTGCTATAGAGTTGGCATTTGAAACCTATTATATAACCTTAACTTTTTATTCGACAAGCCGATTCGGGTGGTTTTCGATTTGTCACCTTGTTCTTAAATCAATCAACAGTTTTGTGAATTGCCAACTTTTTTAATTATGAAGCATCTAGGCTAAACCATTATCTCCATGGGGCAGTGGTTTAGCCGCTTGCCTTATATCGCGGAGGTCCCAGGTTCAATTTCCGAGCCACAGGAGTAGTGGAGTCTGGATGGTGGTAGAGTATTTCAAATCAGCCTGGCTACCAACCACACTCAATGTCAATCAATCACCATAACAGCGTTGCTGTATTCCGGCAATTATACACGTGAGATTCATATGTATTCTGGGCGAACACGCTTCACCGTCTACGGCATCATTATCCGTTATCATCAGGTGAAATCGAGCCGAAGTGTTAGCTGATAACTGATAAAAAAGTAAAATTGTCAAAAAAATATCTAACTCGCCATGCCATTAATAACTAATGGAATTTGCTCGGAATGTAAAGAACTATGGCATGGCGATGTAAGATGTCAGAAACATCAGAACAGTATTAAAATTAAATAGAATTACTAAGTAAAATATTTCCACGCTCACATTTTAAATTTAGAAGTTAGGTATGGAAAATAATAAAATTAAGACTAGGTTCACTATTTAGCCTGTATTATATTTACTATAACTACAATAGGAAAAAGGGATAGATAATTAAATACTCGGTGAATAAAATCCTTGAAAAAATAATATCAGGAGACAAAGTAAAAAATACTATTTACTGACAACTAACAATAATGGAATTGACCCAGAAACTTTTACAAAATAAATATAATCATGATTATTAGATTATGATTTGGCTATCACAGATAATTGAATATGATTAAAAAGTCATCTGATATTATTTTCATAAATACGAATTGTTTATAGATACATGAGCGGAGAGGAAACCGCCGATGTGGTGATGACGCGTTTCCTGGCCAACTTCGAACCCGACGGGAGCACTGATGGAAAGGTATTGTAAAGACTAGCACTTGACTTAGATTTCACCTGATGTTTAGTGGCATGGCTGTAGAGTATAGTCCAGAATACTTCTGGGTCTCACATGTATGTCTATCGGAACACAGCGATGGTGCTATATCGGTAGATTGACATTCATGGTGGTAGTTATATACGCGGGTTCGAAAGACCCTACCACCATCCTGATTCAAAGGTCGATTCCTCGAACCCGAGACCTTCGCTTTACATAGCAACCGGGTAAACCGCTGCGCTTAGGAATTAGTCAAAAGGTATGGGTTACCCTTTCTCCTTGAAGGCCGAAGAGATTCTTCTAAGGAGGCCCCGCCCATTTTCGTCGCCGAGGATTAACGTGAAAACATTACTGTGTCCTAGTTTAACTAGCGATAGAAATAGTGACATTACGGGACTATTATATTTAGTGTCTGCCAATACGGTAATTAGAAAGAATTTTATGTAATTTCGAAAATCTTAATTAGTGATGTTATTAGATTAAATGTCATACAAAGAAGGCCCGCAGTCAATCTTGTGTCTAATAGACTGACTGTCATAGAAATAGATAATATTCACGTTGTTTCAGGTGACACTCGAGGAGTTTATGAACTACTACAGTGGCATCAGTGTGTCAATCGACAATGATTGTTACTTCGATCTCATGATGCGTCAAGCTTATAAATTGTAATTTTTAAATGTAAAGCAACTTTTTTTGCATTACTCCTACACGCACGCAACAGATAAGAGTGAAAGAAAAAGTAACAAATCTTGCACTTAACATTGCTTCTTATTTTAAATTATTACTATGAAAAAATATTATGTGCTTTTAAAATATAACACAATAAAACATTCAACAAAATTGGATATTGTTTTATTTATGAAATACTAAATGTAAAAATTACACTTAAAAAATTGTTTTAATTATTGATAAATTTTAAAATTTGTCTAATTATAGCGGATAATATAGCGTACTGCAGGACAGAATCACTTTAGACATACTACTAAACCAGATTTTCCTGTAATAGGAATTTTATCTCTAAGAGTTAATATACTCTGATCACTACCTAAACAAATTTTGATATCCGTAAGCAGCACAAAACAAAAGAATACAAGAATATTAAAACAGCTTTTCCTTGTACCTGTTTTCCTTATGCGGCGCTTAAACGATCAATTATATTGCGCAATATTATTAACCATATAGGGTTAACATCGAAAATTGCGCAACAATTGAAAGAAAGTTTGAGTGACTAATTTTTTTGTGCCATATTTTTCTATTGCATCATGTAGGGTCATTATTGCGCAATTATTTTTAGTCTGTATTTCCTTTTGACGAGTAGTACACGTGCGCGTGTCAAAATGGTGGAAAAAGAGAATAAAAGTTAAGAGAGTTCATCGTTGAATGTATCCAATTTGACCTCTTTGTGGAATGTCGGCGACGTGTTCATTTACGTTTAGCCACAACCAACAACACTACATCTATTCGAACATTTTGTTTTACGGACCGTGCAAACGGAATTAATACTATTCTCCATCTGAAAACAAAAACAATGCGTTGTTCGTATAATTGTGCAATATAAATTGATCGTTTGTATTTAAAGCGCTATTTAATCTTATTGTACAATAAAATGTATTGTACAATGTTATTGTAGGTCTAGGGGCCGCCTTAGATAACATTCCTAAAAATAGTTTTTTTTTTGTGTGATATAATAAACCTATGTGATTTAGATTTTTGAAACGGAAAAAATCAACTGATATACGATTTTATAATAAATGATATCCAAGTATATTTCACTCAAGCCATGAGAACTACAAAAAAAAAACCAAAAACGCTGCATACTTAAATCAAAACCTTACCTATGAAGCCTTTATTTTTAATTATTCTTTTTTCAAAACTAATTAGTGACGTTTAAAAAATATTTGTCAAACGAATATATCATTTCTATTCATATCAAGATTATATAAAATGTATTTACAAAATGCTTTTATAACTACGTGTAGAAAAAAACGTTGGTACAATTAAGGGATAACAGAAAGAAATGTGAGTTACCCATACTTTTTTTAATAATCTTCTAATAAATCTAAAGGAAATAACGTTTATACACACCGTTCTAAATATAATTCGCATTACATTTAATTGAGTTAATTTGACTTGATTTTAATTATTACTCTTCATCATTTCACCTTATTTAAAACAAATTATCTGTGTATACTACAGGTTAGATATTAACAATTCTACGGTGTAAGCTATGAACGTGTAGTATTATCCTAAAGAGCATAATCTAAATCTAGATTTATAATATTTTGATCTTATCATTGAATATTTAATAACCAAATCTGCTGACATTAATAACTTGAAATTAATTCCACAGAACAAGCAAGATGTGTCGGACGTTTCAATCAATAATACAAACTTTAATTTGCACACTACAAATGCTTACCCGTATTTTTATGACGGTGTTACTGATGATTGAGAACATGATCAGAATGCTTCTACAGTCTATTTACAACTTCGTTTCAACTATGCTTCAAATAATATCGTTAATACCGATTTGCTGCGTATTTTTACTAACAGCAAGGATGAGATGTATGCTCTGCGGGGGAGGTGGCGGCTGTGGTGGGGGCGGCGGCGGTGGAATTTTGGGCTGTGTATTATCTGTTCTATTTTTTATGACTGTATTCAGTACTTTGAAAAATTATGGGGTCCTTGATAAAATGTTGCTACGCGTAGGGTACATGAAAATACCTCAAAGGGTTATCCATAAGCACATATACAAAGAACCACCGCCGCCTAACATATCCGCGCTTAATCAATCCAATTTGCGCACCGATCAAGATAACTTCGAGGAAGAAGAGAGAAATGAATGGTATGAAAGTTTTGACAATGATACCTCTACTACATTAACTCCACCAATAGAAGAAATACCGATAGCGACTGAACACAATAGAGCAGGGAATTGGTCGACTATTCTCTATTATTTATTCTAAACAAACATGTTTGTTTTTATAGTTTGATATATTGTTGTTTAGCGCTTTTAAATATACGAATGACATAGGTGTTGGTTATTAATTAATATTAGATTAAATTACGATATGATGATGAAATTCAAAACGGACGAAGTAATATAAGAGGTATGGTATAGGCGAGTGTGTGGAGCTTACTGTATCAAAATTTAATTCAATTATACTTTATTTAATTAAGCCTTTATAGGCGCTATTGAATTGTTACAATGATTTTAGCGTTTCAAAAACGTAGGCTCTCCTAAGAAAAATGTAGCAAGAAAATAATAGCCACTTTTTAATTGTAGAATAATACTTTTATTTTTGACTTGAAGCAAATAGTATGGTTTAATGGTATTTTTTTTAATTGTAATTTATAAGTAATAAGCTCTTCTAACCAAATTGCTTCTTATATTTTTTTTTAATTTACTCATGGGCAGATTTATTACAAAAGCGTACGCCCAACCCCACAAAAAATGACTCTCTCAACTTTGTTGCGAAAAAGGAATACATAATTCTTCTTCATTCCGAGTGTTAAAATTTTGGATATCGTCTTTAATGCGATAATCATATAAGTTTTAACGCATAAACAATATGCCACAAGTATATTGAGGATATAGTTAAAAGCTTAACCTCCTTAAACTGCTCACATAGAAATCTCTCGAGAACACACTGTAGATCGCCCTGATGCCTCTTTTTTTATAAAGGGCATAGCCTCTAAGTTAGATGCTTTTCCCTAGACTAAAATCCCAAAGGACATAATACTATGGGAATAATTGAATTAAACAGTACGAACAGTTTTTACGTCCGTAATTGCCTATGCTTATTGGTAATACTTTAAAAAAATACTAAATATTAAAAAGTAATGGTCAGTAATTGTGATATGATTTAATCGTAGCCATAAGTGCGTTTTTATCAGTTCACAATAAATAATTATTGTAGCCATAGAGACTTGTAACGACTGTTGAAATAACGGAGTTACTTTGTCACCTCTACTAAAAATACTACGTCCTTCTCTGTTGCCTATAGCTTCGCAATGAAGTTAGAGATTATTATACAATTATTTCTAGCAGTTGTTATTGATTAAAAATATTTGTTTCTCATATTACTTCCAAAATAAAATTATATAAATCAGATATCCCATTTTATTTTTTTACAATCGGAATTCCTACACAAATAATTCTTTTATCTACCTACTTATAACATACCTTAGTAATGTTATATAAGGCTACGTCATACTTAAGAACATTTATGTTCAACAAAGTTAAATATTCCATAAAAGTCGATATTAATTCCTATAGATGGTAGTACGAGAAGTTTCTAAAACTGAAAGATAATAAAAAATATATCTTTTCTTACATAATATTCAGAAATTTCTTTTTTGCGCAATTTAATTTAATTACATTAATATATAAATACAAAAAATAAATTTTATTGCTAAGGGTTATTACTCATAACAATAACATTTACAATGTTGAGCAATTTTTTGTCCTAAATTTGTAAGGAAATTAGAACTCGTAAATATATTAGTGAGGTGATAGATATTTTTAAGATTTAACAATAGTCAAACTGCTTTTTTTTTATACTAAGCTGTTTCGTTTCATATCATTTAAATAAATATTGTTTTCTTTTATGAAGTAATTAAAAAAATGTTAATTGTAGATATTTATGTTAATTCTAGATATGTTAATTTATGTTTTTGAGGATATTAGTTTTAAAAGTTCTGATCAAGCACCCTATATTACTTAAAATTGGGGTCAAGTATTTAAAATTGCAGATAAATATGAATAAAAATTAAATCAAAAGAATTGTATATATGTATTTTCTTTTCCGTGTTAAAACTCTGCAGGTACTTTATATGATTTTAAAACATGTAAACATTACCTTAAGTAACTTCTCTATGTTTTTGATAGTTCTGTAGTTTCGCTTGTCTTAATTGACACATAACCCGAGAGTAGTGATAAATCGTAGAAATGTAACGATTTTTACTCACATTTAATAGTGAGTATTAAATGCCAAATCAAATTGTTTATATATAAATGTATCCTAATATTTGTGTTTTGTAGCATATATACATCTGGAATTCTGATCTAGTTAAACCATCAAATAAAATTAGTTAAATAAACTTCATGTGCAATGTGCAATGTATGCCCTTTGGTGCTTTACTACGATTTACTTGCGAAAACTACTCAAAACATCATAGTGGGAATACTTGTTCTAATACGACGAATTTTAATCTGTATCTGTAATTGTATTGTTGATACTATTCAATTCATTGTGCGTCTGTTATCTCGTATATTTGGTGGTGTCTGTAATAAATATCAAAACACATGCCCGAAGACTGAGTGTAAACTGCAGATATATGAAATAATGTGCAGCGTTAGCTGCTTGCTCGTCATAGGTGCAGCAATATTCATGGTCGTATTTCATACACAATGGGTAGAAAATTTATTAGGCAAATGTCACAAGAGGTCAGAGAGTGAAACCAGTCCATCATCACAACTACCTACGACTCCAAGTGGAGAATTAACTTCACCTATAATTACAACCACTTCTCCAGGCGGACGTAGAATGATGGAAAGTAGTGTTTTAACCCAAGAATTTACCACAAAAACTAAAGATCAATCATATTTAGATCAAGTAATTGCAACAACAGGGAAAGAAGAAGTAGAGTTACCAGAAACGGAGAAAAACACCTATGATCAGATCGCTACACTACACACTACAGAGGAAACTAAAAATCCAATAGATAATGCTTATTTTAAAGAAATTCACGAAACTACAGCTAATGTGTATGTTGATACTCAAGTAACCAACTTGAGTGATGTTAAGGAATTTGTTAAGGAAAAACAGAGTATGAGTAAAGTCTTATCCTTATTGGAAGAAATATTAACAAATATGAGCTCGAAGAAAAAGTTTGAAAATATGCGTCTTCCTAATGTTTTCAGTACAAATACATACGACGATAATTCTGCTGAATCTGCAGATGAAGCATCAAAAAATTCTGTATATTGATGGTAAAAATATGCGATATCTAAAGATAACGTATAAGCCGAGAAACTAAATTTTATCATCATGTAAAATCATTTATTATTTAAAGAAAAAGTTTTCAAAATATATCAAAGTTTTTTTTTCTTTTTATAGGAAGAGTAGGCAAACAAGCAAGCGGTTCACTTGATGGAAAGTGATCACCGTCGCCTATAAACAACCGCAACGCTCGGGGAGTCGCGATTGCGTTGCCGATGTTTAAATTGTATAATGTGTATATGTATGTGTAAATTGTTTTATTTTTTTTTAATGTCAATAACGCGGTCATCTAGACCCGGACTTCACAGAAGATAGCTTTGAAGCTCAGCTCTCTTATGTCATTCCTTATTTGAAAAGAATTACTGTGGGTATTAACTTTAAAATATTTACGACTGGAATAGAAGATTTTAGAATATTAAATCAATGACGGATTGCAAACTTTTGGCCTTGTATGCACAGAGGTTAAAATGAATTTGATTATACGTCGTTTTCTTTAAATTCTTACACAAATTAGGAGTGAGATAGATATTTAAATCTCATTTATATATCTATCACCTTACCTTGTGTCTAACAAGCGTATCGTCTTTTTTGCCCGAAAACGATAAAGTGTATTAAATGGTCGTTCAGTTATAAAAATGCAACACCTAATGTGACGCACAATGTCAATTAGAGCTTGTAGTACGCACATCACATCAATGTACTGCAGAAAACTGTTTTTATAATTAAACATACTAACAGATTAGTTATAAAGTTATTATTTTTTTAAAGTTTATAGATTTGTATATAACTGACTAGATATTACATAGGTGATATCTGTAGATTATTAGTTGGCTGTAACGAGATCTACAGTGCCATTCAGGAAATATATCAATAACACATAGCATTTTCTGGCGATAATATCACATGTATAATATAAGTTTGATAAAACAAGTGACTGGTTTCCTCCGTTTCGCCGACACGTACTTTTTTTTTAATTGGCGTCATTGTAGTATAATTCTTCAATGTGTTGTTTCACATGGGAAAGAAATACCATTTAGATTAACATGTGCGATTCGAGTATAACATTATATCCGTAACTAACTGTCACCCGTCCACTTCACTGGGTGACGTATTTTTATTTAATACTAAGATTACTCTCCCACCAGTATATGTACTAATTTTTGGGTTTATGGACTCTGGGATTAAAAAGTGTAATTGAAATTTTAACCCTCCCCCCTTCCCTTTTCTCTCCTTAGGGGTGGAATATCAAAAAACATTTATGAATCTGTGTATCACAAAAATACACCCGCCAAATTTAGTCTTTAAGACTAACAGTGCTGTGCGGGGCGATATAGGCCAGTCAGTGAATCAGAGACAAGACAGAATTTTATATATCAAGATTAAATATTTTTATCACCAGCGACAGATAAACCTCCGTAATATAATTTATGCAATTGTTCACATTCATTGTTCAAATTGAATATGTTGGTTCATAGTTAAACCTTTTGTAAATAAAAAAAGAATGTATATATAAAATGAAATATGTGCTTACAGGATGATACAGGATGAGGAACATCCTCATCCTGAATAAAATAATCAATTACATAACATACATTCATTTATTATTACACATACCTAAATACACGTTACTAATAGAAAACATTAACGTAGACAACATAAAATGCGGCATAGCAGATAAGCGATTACACATGGACTCCACACTATAACTCCTAACAACATTAGCATTGAGCGACCCAAATTACGGAACATAGATTTAATAAGTAAATAGCTAGGGTATAGCGAAGGGCAGACAAGGTAAAGCCACAAGCACGATATTTCCGATTTCCTCAGGTGACCGACCTGACAGTGGTACTTAATATGTTCACAGCGTTTCCTCCGCGGTTTTTTTCTACATTTCTTAGGTTTTGAATTTGGAGAGCTACATAGTAAATAATCAGCTAAAAATAGATATAATTCTCTCCAGCACGAATTACATTGTTTCTTCTTTTTCTTTACTCGTCGGCACTTCTTTTTTTTCGGTTTAACCTTCTTGCAATGTCGAACAACTACACATTTTACTTTAACTTTTTTCTTACGCTTTTTACAACGTTTACGCTTCTTAATTCTGCATTTCTTTTTTAATTTCTTAATGGCTTTAGCTTTCTTACGCTTACATGCTTTCTTCCGTGCTTTTAATTTTTTTTTGTAATTAGTTTTGGGCACTAAAAACAACAGTTTACTTTTAACATAAAACACAATGTACATCAAATTGTTTTAAATCCTTAAATCATACTTATGTTACTGTTATTAAAACACGTTAAGTTTAATAAAAAATATGAAATTTACTTAACTTATTATTGTACCAAGAAAGTGCTTAAAGACAAACCAAATTCAAAATAATTTTTTGAAGATGTTCAATTTTGTTAACCTGAAGGCGGAGAGTTTTTTTTTTGTAAAGGTTAAATGCCATTCTATTACTTCTAATATCTGATATACCCATTATGGTATGCAATTATTTTTCTATTGTAATTGATATTATTAGTCTTTCGTCTTTTACAGCTTCGTCCAGAGCAGAGGGTTCAAAAACCACGAGATTTAATAATCGGCTCTGCATAAACTACACTTACCATGGAGAAGAATACCACCAATAAAAAATAATAACAGTAACAATTTTTTTACTATAAACTATGAAATTACTAAAAGGTGTTTATTTAAGTATTATTAATAGAACAAAATACCTTTTTTGCAGTAGCGATAATGCTTCTTGTTGTCAAAAGGGTTTTTACAATTCAATATTGTGTTATAATAAATGTATTTGCAGTGAGGTACCACGTTTTCCGATTTGCACCTAAATTGTGACCACAAACAAGATATTTTCGATTTTGCCTCTCGAAGTCGTCTGGAATCGCATTTATTAACACTTTTTTTTATTTTACACTTCGAGATATTCGTCTGACGACTGTAATTCAATTTCTTAATTTTGTGCAGAATTTCGGATAAATTTAGTATACGCATGTTGTTACAATCTAGTTTTATTTCGAATAACGGTCCTTTACAATCACTAGGACTAGGAGATATTTCATTTTTAATATAAGCCTTTCCTTTTATTACAGAAGTTGTGTGATTTTTCGTAGGAGCACAATTTTTATTATTTTTCTTTTTATATAATGACTTAATTTTTTTCCTTAGTTCTCTTTTGTTGATCACATTCATATTCATCGGATCGATTTTTATCTGAAATAGTGATCCATCCAATGTTTTTATATCAGTAACGCATTTTTTACTTTTACGCGAATTTTGTACTGCCTTAATGAATTTCAATTTTAAACTTGGCTTACAATAATTAGATGTATTACATGATCTGCTTTGTTTCAATAAGGATTTTTTATTTTCCAGTGCAATGCTTATTTTACTTGGTGTCTTTTCTTTCTCCTTGCAATATTGATAAATTATATTATTCTTACATTGAGATGCTACTTGACAAGTTTCGTGTGATTTATCTCTCGTAAAACATTTGGAAAATTTAGAACGTATTTCTTTGAAATATCGCTTACTTCTTTGATAAAGGGAATTGTTGATAACACAATCATCCCTAATGCAAACTTCTATTTGTCTTTCATAATTAATACATTTGTCTTTTAACTTTGATTTACTTTTACATTTGCTGGTATTTTGCAATTTATTTTTTTTCTCCCATTCAAGACACATACCATCCTTGTTACTTTTAAGATTCACAAAGAAACATAATATATCAGTATTTAATTTACATTGAAAAGGATTTTTTCTTTTTGAGTAACCAGGACACACTTCAAAAGTTTTTTTAAAGTTCGATGTAATATCCAGATTTTCATTTTCCTTTACATAATTAAAATTACTGTTACGCATATAAAGAAATTCGTCCTCTTCTCTGCGGGGTTCATTATTCAATATATTCACATGAGATTCTGACTTATGTAATTGCTTTTTATCTGCAACATTTATTTCAACGTTTTTCTCGCAAACGTCCATATTATCGTTGCTAGTAATACCAGGTTTTGAAACGATTATTGAATTGTTCTTTGGTTTTGTTACTGCTGATTTAACAGAAGTGTTTTTAATTTCTCTGCACTTACAAAAAGAATCTAAAAGGGAATTGTTTTCTTTTAGGTTATTGTTTATTTTACGGGAAAGAAAAGTATCTTTTTCCGCTTCAATAAATTTCTTATTGTTATTTAATAATTCATTAAAGTGATAATGTATTTCATCATAAACCGGAATCGCTTTGTTTTTTGCAGTACTTTCCGCTGCCTTATTGCATTTACTATTTAGTATGTAATTCTTCTGGTTAATAATTTTATCTCTTTCATTGGTAGCAGAATATGAAGAAGAAACAAATATTTTACCTTCACTTATATATGGTTTCTTTTGTGTATAAGATTTATTTCTTTCATTTAATTTATTTTTATTATGATTTGTTTCATAAATTTGGTAATTTCTTATTTTGTCAATATTTATAATAGGTAACACAACACTTTTTGTCCGAACTTTAAAACGGTCACATACAAAATTTTTGTTTACGACCGAAATGTTATCCGTAACACTGTATTCTCGATTTTGTTCAATATTATTACGAAAATCGTAATTTTTGATAGCGTTCCAATCGCCTAAATTTTGATTTACACACACTTTTCTAGGAATTTCATGGTATCTCGACTTCCTCTCTGAAGTAATACCGTTAATAGATTTTGCCATTGCATGAAACTTAACATTCTACTTTAATTTATAAGCTAATACAATTTCTAACATTTTTAACAAAAATGAAGCAGAAAAATACCAACATTATTAATTAGGTTATTAAATTTGTGGAGAAAGTAAGTGTTGGTAGTAGGCATTAGTTTTACAAATTCATTTCCCTGATTACTAAAAATTTACACTTGTAAGAAAATCACGGTAACATTTAAACTTATTATTTAACTAGACGTCATTACGATACAATCACTCATCGTGAAACCTTCAGAAATTTGTCATTTTTTAATATATTGGACATTCTGTTAAACAGCATAAAAACGACAATTCTACACAGATATAGAAATTCTGGCCGTGCAGCTTAGAATAAAAAAAATACTTTTTGAATCGTTATGCTTTTTATATAATTCTTATAGAGGGCGTTAAAGGAAATATTTGGAACAAGTAAACCAGTAAAAACTGGCAACATTCTTATTAATAAAATTACTATTCATTAATTTATATTTAATAAAACTATCGGCTGTACTAAAATAAATACTAAATTTATTCACCAGAAGTAAAAAAGTTTTCACTAGTTGATGTTTTTATAAAAATATTTGATTAGTGTATATAGTACGTGCTCTCTCGAGTCCTAGATGGCGTGCTCGTCGCAATATCAATTCTTATCGCTGCATGCGCGCCATCTGCGAGAAGGGCAGGATCTTAAAATTATATTTTAAGTTTCCGTGGAGCAGTAGTTTACCGCTTGCCATGTGACACGAAGGACCCGGATTCGATTCCCTTGCCATTGGAATAGTAGTCTAAATTTTAGTACGGTATTATCCAACTGGCCTGGCTAGGTACCTCCCTCAATGTCTATTTTCAGCTAGAAATCTATTGGGCGAATATTCATTAACAGTCAACACCAAAAGAAATAAAGTTTAAGTTCATAAACGATAAAAAGCTATAATTTTATATTTTAGTGTATGCATAAAGATTTAGTACTGGCTACACTACCTCTTCAAATTGTCAAACTCAAAATCGTTTTAAAGTTTATTTCATACATTTCATTCAGTATTTTTACTTGTCTCGGTGAGAGAGGATGTTAAAAGTAGAGTGATTCATTCGAATTAAAGTATTAAATGTTCAAACCGGTTCTAGTGCTGCTAAAATCATTCACATATTAGTTTTTAGTGCAATAAAATTGGAATACGTTGATTAATTTCAAAATGAGTATTAAATCTCTATCTATTTTGTTCTTGTGCATTGGTAAGTTATGGTATTATAACTCTTGATTTTATTAAGTTCCGATTATAGTTATTAAATTATTACCATTAAAATAATTATTTGTTGTGTTTTCATGAGTTATTCTAATGTATTTTAGTGGTCAATTTCGCATTATACTGATACTGCTAGAAAATGTATCTTAATATTAAGAATCCTTGACATAAGTAACAATAGAATAAATGGAATTAATAAAATAAATATCACATATATTCTTTCGAATTTTCTTTTATTATTACGTACGTATATATAATTTTTTATTACAATTAGAATAGTCTTACTTATGCTATAGTTAAATTATTAGTAATCGTATGTCCACAATTTATTCTACAATAATTGATGTTTTTCAGTCAAGACGGTAAAAAACTTAATGTATGCATTATTTTTACTTTGTCTTAATTGCTTGCTATTATTTTTGTATATATTGTATTACATTGTTAAAAGGTTAAACATTTTATTACTAGGTTTATTAAAACATAAATATAATATGTAATATGTACAAATCAAAATTCTACCTTTAAGGAGTTGTATATGCGCAGACAAATATATCAACTGCTGATGTATTAAAAGCATTACCCAAGGATCTTCAAGGAACTGTTGATGAAACACAGGTTCAAGATATTCAAAACAAAACTAGCCAAGTCTTACAAGAAAAATGCAAAGCTAATGGAGGACCTGATGCTCATGATAATCTTATGGTAAGTATTTATATTAATCACCTTAAATAGACATAACTGTTCAGACGAAATAAAAAACTAATGTTAATGACATATATTTAAAATCTTCTTTATTGGTAAGGTTGAAACCAATTTGCTTACAATTTTCATTTGTGTTATGGTTTTTTTAAATCATTATCACTTCTGTTAGCTTTGATAATACAGTAGTAGTTTTCTACAGCAGTTAGCATGTATGAAGTGACAAGGCAGATTATGTCAAAACTTATTTTCCTTAAATGAGCTCACAATTGGCATTTCACTTAATAGTTACCAACAAAGCATACTGTTAAATTAAAATTAATATAAATTAATAATAAAATAAAATCTTTAGAATCACCATTTTTATTAAGGGAACTAATAAAAACCAGGTAAGAAGTGAACATGTGAAGAGATGCTTCTAGTAATGGTTAATTTTAAAAATTGTATTAATAAGGAACACAATAAAATAAATAAGGAACATCACAGTACTTAATTTTGTGTGGCATTTTTTGACAATCCATGTGGAAGTGCAAATGGTAAAAGTTTCATCTATGCAGTTATAAAATTTTTATATATGTGAATTACAAATGTAACATTAGTATTTTAGTACAAAAAGTAATAGACGGTTCCTATTCAAGATGATTACTAGGACTTTAGCCTAATTTTTATTTATTCAGAATGACTGAATAATTGATTTAATAAAAAAATGTAATAGAATTTCATTTTAAATACATAGTCAGCATCAGCCCATCAAGGATTACTTTTCTCAAATAAAATATTTTTATATAGTTATGTTTATCAACCATACTGATAGTTGATAAAAAAAAGTTTATTTTTATTTCCTACAATTAAAAAATATGGAAAATAATATCATATTCATCTACTCAAAGTCTTAAAGAGATGTTTGTGAAATGAGGAAATCCCATTACTGTTGTATGTGGTAACTTAATTTGTGTTTAATAATCACTATTAATTTATTGGTGTGAGCCAACACTTTGGACCTAAATTTCAAACAATGTTAAGTGATAATGAGGCCATAGAAGGTTAATCGTGCTTGGTCAGAATACTCTGGATCTCATATATATGACTGGCGGGACACAGCAACGCTGTTACGTCGGCAAGTTGCCATTGTTCTAATCACACAAGTTTGGAAAAATGCTACTACTCTTATTCGTTGTTACAAGCGATAAACTACTGCGCTTTGTAGGAGGTCAAGATGGACACAGTTCTGCTATAATATTAGTTATAAATTGCAGAGACCCTACAATACTGTACAGTATTCTACAGTACTGTACTGTTACAATGTTACATTCTATCAGTATAAGAACATTGTCCAACTCAGTGTTTCGATAATTTGAGTAATCATTAAAACCTACGCATGCAACATGGATAATATATAAAACACATCTATTAGTTCAATTCAAATTTGTCTAGTAATGACAGGTCAAATAATTATGCTTCTATAGAAAGTAATTTCAAATCGTTATTACATATCGGAGAGTGACATTAGAGGTTACTATGTTACGACCAAAAAGCTATTTGGACAGATTTCAAAGTGTACAAATATCTAAAATTCTCCTAATGCTACTAAATGACTATACCAAACGTCATTAGAACTAAGGGAAGGGACGGGAAATAATTTACTTTAGATGTTTAAATTGTATTATTATTTAAAAGTTTACGGTATTTGAGTAAAACTGTGTGAATTTGTATACTTTGAATGTATTGTATTACTTCAATGAGAAAGAAGGTGGCTCTCGTCTTGCATTATATTATTAAGTCGTTAGGTTTAATTGCTTTGTTGGTACTGACCTTGTGCTCACTGCAAAATGTCTAATGCTCTAATGGGAATAAAATTTATAATCAATCTTTAATGTTGAAAGACTTATTCATTAATGATTTAAATTCATTTTATAAAATATATATATTCGATTTCATTCGAACAGCTAACATCCCTTCCTATCGTTCTGTAAACCTAATAATTATTTGATTTTGTGGAAAAATACACCTTTAAGTTACTCAATCGCAAAATCAGTGTACTAACTCATATCATTACTTTATAAACTAGTGGCCTATGTATATACCACTGAATTAAACGACGCGGGTTAAAATTTAACATACAGCTATTGTTGTTAACCATATCCAAACCTAGATCTAGTCAGTTTATCGATATGTATTTATATATACTAAAAATTTTAACTCTTCAGAAGTGCTAAACGCTTCGGCATGGGAGCGTAACCATACATGCGAAATTATTTGTAACTGATTTAAAGCTATTAGTTGTTTTTTTTAATTCTATAAATCCTTCATTATTTTCTATTTTGTTTCTGATTGGAATGAAATATCAAAAAAAAAGAACATATTACGTCCAAAAACTACGGGTGACGGCTAGTGCTTTATAATAAGTTTAAGTGTTCCATACAATACGTTAATTTTTATAAAGAAATTA
>DWQX01002682.1:0-20712 GCA_018245475.1 Pharmacophagus antenor | reverse complement strand
TATATATATATATATATAAATGAAAAACACTCATACCCATTAAGCAAATCACAAAGAAAGTGTAAAGAGACATTTATAGCAGCGTTAGAATCTATACCAGCATAGTGTGTAAGCGCCCTTAGAACTGCTGACATAGCATGAGCGGCATGCTCCTCTTCAAAGAACCGCTTCCCATGCCAAAACATCCTCATACAAACGAGAACTGATCTGAAATCAAAAGAACTATAAGATTAAACTCACAAATAAAACGCTGCTATAGCTTTTTGTATTCAATGACATAAAACGATACATGAGCAATACCCACGGTAGTACAATGCGCGACAGACTCCTCTTAATTTTTTCTCGCTCATTAAGCGAGGCTTACTAGTAAATGCCCAAAACATTGCGAAAATATATTATGACAATCGGAAATGAACTTGCTCAAAAAATCAACTTTGATAATCTCAACTTGTTTTAATAAAATCGACTTAATAAATGAGTCCGCCGATAGAAAGACTAGAATATTAAAATTTTATTAGTTTTTTTTTAATTAATGTTTACTTTGTCTTTTTTCATATAAGTTTGAATAACGGTTAAGCGGCGCCGTAGAAATCTCGCCCAAGGCGCTGGTAGTGTTATAAGTTTTATTACATACAGTACTTGTTTTGTGACATAATTTTGATTTTGTATTTGTCTCTAATGCTAATTATTATTGATAAGGAATATTTCATAACTAAATTATAGTTAAATATTGATTTATAATTAATATATCGCTATCTATCACGATCCTGAACTTTTATAACATGAATACATATTCATTCATATTTATTACACATTTGTATATTTATAAAATTAATACTAATTTAGTTCCTCCACTTTTGTACAAATAATGTCTTACATAGAATTTAATACATAGAATAAACTCACCTAAATAATGAAAAATCCAAATTAGAAGTAGTCTCGCAAAGGAAAACTATAATATCGTTATCTAACAAATAATTAATTATGTTGACTCTTTCATTTGAATTTTCTTTATATCTTTTTACGACTTGAATCAAAAAATTGCAAGCTTTATTTTGCGAGCTAGTATCGCGAGATGTTAATAATCCTTTAATGTAAGAAAGAGCATTTTTTTTACCACAGGGATTATAAGTTTTATTTATGAGGCCGTACATTGTATCAAAATACAAAAGGAACTAATTGAATAGAAATGCGCGGTAATATTGAAATTAACGATCGGTTAATTTTTTTTTATTTTGGTACGAAGCAGTCGATTAAGAAATTGTATAATTCCATTTTTTCCTTCCGATTTATCTTTTCGGATATAGTGATAATAATTTTTTTTCCTCTAAATCTTTATCGAAAGTGTTATTTTGCACTATTTTTTTTTGATAATAACAATAAAATTAAAAATTAATATTCTTATCTATTGTTTAAAAAAGGCAACATTTTTATACATGTCACTCTCATCTGGGATTGCTGTGTTTTACTGACGAATAAAAAAACGTAATTTTTATTTTTGGTTTTACCTAATTTAATAGAATTTGCACATAGTTTATTGACCCAGTTATCCTATCAATAGTACAATCATTGCGCAATGGTATGTCACTAACTTCAAGTTAATCAGAACCTAAAACATACTGCTGCTGCACACCCTTTACTTCGCCATCATACCGTTTTACTCAAACAAAGCAATTTTTGCAGTCGGTGATGGAGTTTCTGAAGGATCTACCCTCTTATGACGAACATAATTTTACACTTTTTAACACGGATTCCGGTATTAGAAATTGTTCTAAAAGGCCATCAATATATTTACCTACTAAGGATATCCCATCAGAACAAAGTTAGTATATAGTGTTAAAGCATTACATTTCAAATATTTATAGAAATATTATTACATTTAAATATATAAAATATTTTGTAGTAGGATGTAATATTGTATGTACTTTTAATCTAAAAAGCCATGCAAATAGGAGGGCATTGAAAGTTTAACACATTTTTCTGCCTGTAGCTCTTAAAAGGCTTGACGAATTTTTGTAGTACTTTTTGGTTTGAGAGGTGTCTCGAGCAAGTGTTATTAAATAAAATCAATGAAAAATTAAAAATAATATGAAAATCATCTGTTTTTACTTTCATTTGTCTGGATTAGATGGTAATGAAGGAGGTAAATTTCTATTTTGTTAATAAAAATGCCTAGTACTAAATAGTTGTCACAAAATTTGTAAAAAAATGTTTATATATGAGATATAGTTTTTATATTATCTTAATTATAATATATCCTGGAGATAATTATCATTATATTATAGTTAGTTTGTGTAGTAATAGTGACAAGACTTGTCTAATTAAATCCCAGAGTTTGATGAGATGTGATAAAACAAACAAATTTTATAAAAGTATAGTGTGGATACACATTGTGAAATAATTCTTTCTTCTCTTTACAGTTATAGTAACAGAGAAAACAAATATTCTATTAAGATATTTACACCAACAATGGGAGAAAAAGGTAACTATCATAAAGATTATATTTATATATTTTCTGAAAGCTATATCTGAACAGAGAAAACAACGTTAATCTTGAGACCAAATGGAGTGCCCCCATGGCAGTGGTTTACTGCTTGTCATGTTGAGGTCAAGGATTTGACTGCTGGGGCCATATGAGTAGTAGTGTTGGTGGTGGAAGAGTACTGAACCCGTCTGGCTAGCTACAACCCCCAATGTCTATCTGCTGTGTTCTGGCAGCCATTCATATGAGACCTAGGATTATTCTGGGAGAATATGCTTCCCCATCTTAGGGCCTCATTGTCACTTAACATCAAGAGAAATTTATATCAAGGCCCATCAATGATGAAAAAAACATCTCAGTTACTTAATGTTACATTTTGAATCATTGCACTTTTCTATATATAAAAACGTGAGCAGTTTAAATCTTTTAATTTTTTTATTTGTCATATTATATGATCTATATATCTGTTACAGAATGATATGAGTGTTGTGATAAGTAGAGGTTATGTTATTATAATTTTTATGCACAGAGATCATCCAGGAAAAAGATATGAAGGTTAAAACAAGCTATTTAATTTTCTAAAATTGCTGATATGAAATTTGTTGACCTATATAGTGTTTTTATAAACATCAAACAGCATCCACACTCTATATTATTTTAAACAATGTTAAGTGACAATAAGGATGGTAAAGCATTCTCACTCATAATACTCTGTTTTAATCATGTATGTCTACCTGATTAACTTGCTAGCTCACCAGGTACGTTTGAAAACATCTTATCATTGTCCATTTTTCAAATGACTCCAAAAGTAAACCTGAGACCTCTGTATTAAATGGCAAATGGTTAACTTCTGTTGCATAGTGGTATTTCTACATTTTCGTAATAATGTTGATTGTAATAATCAATTCTCATCTTTTTTTTATTTGGGATATTACAGAACAATAATTCTCCAAAGAAAAGAGACCAGAGCCACGTTGAACAGAATGGAGATGAGAGCCGACCGCGCAAGAGGCCTTGTCTAAATTCACCACTAAACTGAAATTGTTTGCAGTTAACAATTAGTTTGTGTTTCAGTAATAGACTGTGTAAAGTGTACAACGGTTTTATATTCACATTTATATTCGAGATTTACAGATCAAATCATACATTAATCCTTGAAACACATTGGTTTTACCTTTTCTGGGAACAAACTGTGTATTGCTACATGTGCCATTTTGTATTCATTTAAAAATGTCACAAAGGATTACCACTAATAACAGATTGACACTTTTATAGATAAGTATTTGTTTTGTCAGAAATAAACAATAGAGTTATTGACTCTAAAGCAAAATATTTTATGTACACTGTGTAAGTGATGGAAAATCAACTATATTTAAGATCATCAAATCATTTAATTCACTTGTAATTAAATACATTGTTAATTATTTTCATTCCAATAATGTAAGTTTTATCTCATTGTCCTTCAGTCTAAATTCACAGTAGTGGTTTATTTCTAGTCTGTGTATTGGAATATCTCTTACCACTTTAAATTTAAGAGATCATCAATTTTAATTCACTCAGTTTTTTCAAGTTAATTTTACAAGTTACATGTAATATTCAGTAGCGTTTTTGGCTTTGTCACTATTATTTGGTATTTCATTATAATAATATTGTATTTTCTAAATTATTGTAAAGACATTATGTGGAATATGTATAATCCTTAATTGATTAAATTATAACATTGTGTTGAAGCATTGACTTGTTTTTTAAATGAAACTACTATTTAAAAAAAATCTTGTAAGATTTGTGTCTAATAACTTATATTAGACTAAACCATTGTTTTTGTTTGTTTTAAAGCCGAATTTTAGTAGGTAGTATTTTTAGTATATACTTAAATTGCAGTCACTGTTAGTGCAAATTTTGTTATGTAAAAATTTATATCCCATTTTTAAAAATGCAATCTGAATTCACAACTATCTACTACTAAGATAATAACTTTCAAAATGTTTTTCATAGCAAAAGCCTTAAATATAGTTTTTAATATTAAATGAGTACTTGTAAATTTCTATTATATGCAAACAGAAACTAAACTTGTGTACATAGCACAGCAAAAATATTAAAATTAAATCTGCCTATTCAAGTCTGCTAATCAGGAGTTATCCAATTTCTTCCTGTATGATACACTAAGTAGGAGTGATTGTTAGCACCTGTGTAATAGTTGTACTCAGTACCATACCTGTAGGACAAAACCAAATGCTTAAATACAGACCCACATAGTATTTATTGTTATATAATCAAATTTTTTTACCCTTTTTTATCTTCACATTGTCCGAAAACATTGTATTAATTAGGATTTATATTTTTCGATTTGTATGGTAGTACCGCTACTGATTGTATTTTCGGAAATAAACACTGTTATTTTTATGCCACCATTGTGACTAACAATATTCAATTTTTTATTAGAAAATGATCATCAATATTTTTATAAATTCATGTGCAGCATAACATTAAGAATATATCTATATCCACATTTGTGAAATCTGTTATACAGTTATGTGATGTCTGATTCCATTTTTTAACTCATAAAATATATTCAAAATTTAGTTTATTGGCGTAAAAACACCAGCTTTTAGAAAATAATATTGCACTGTTTAGTTGTATATTCAATATTAGCAATTGTTACACAAAATGAATGAGTAAAATTGCAGAATGTAAAAATCTTTTTTATATTGTAACATTTCATTTCCTACAATACATTCATTTTAAAATAATAGTGGTTTATTTTTATCAAATAAAACTCAATATTTGAATGAAAAATAACTTTATTCTAATAATTATACTTAACCTCACAATTTGCAGAACCATGTTTTAAGCTGCAAACTAATATTTAGGTTAAAATTGGATACCTAATGGAATTATTACCTTAATTTTTTGACATTATTGTCAAAATATGCAGTAATCATTAGATTCAACTTTGTGGAAAATTTATAGAAGAATCAATGAAACCTATTTATCTGACCATTTCATAAGACAAGAAACATAATTGTATATAAAAAACCACTGTAAATCATTTAGGTGTATTTTATAAATTTTCTCTATGACAATATTTAAAAATTTTGATCCTGTTCTTAAAAGTCATATTAATTCTTATTTTAACTGTCACAAAATGTTTTAATCTTTAGCTGGCACTTCAATAACTCGAGGTTTGTCAATGATGCGTGCAGTGCGGTTACCCTTCTCTACAATACCAATGATCCAAGCTTGGTATCCTTCCTGCTTCTCAATGTCCTTACAGTATGCAGCAGCTTGCTCACGTGGCAGACAAATCAATAACCCACCAGAAGTTTCAGGTGCATGCCCTTGCAATAGCTGGAACATATTACCACATGCCTTAGCGAC
Organism: Pharmacophagus antenor; assembly: GCA_018245475.1. Taxonomy (NCBI): domain Eukaryota; kingdom Metazoa; phylum Arthropoda; class Insecta; order Lepidoptera; family Papilionidae; genus Pharmacophagus; species Pharmacophagus antenor. The sequence goes on along the minus strand of DWQX01002682.1, from coordinate 14,852 downwards.
AGCAGCCATTTTAGCTATCACTGGCAGATTATGTATAACGAATGACACTTCATTCTTTTGATGAGATGCTAGATTTTGTGCATGACCTAACAAACCAAAACCAGTAACATCAGTGGAACCATGAGCATTATACTTATGCATGAGCCTAGCTGCAATGCGATTTAGTCTACTCATGGAATCCATAGCACGGTGATATGCTTTTCTTACATCTTCTTCAGATACAACAAGTTTAATTCTGTTCCAGCGTTCAGGCTGGTCCAGCCATTGATGAGCATTTACAGCCACTTGAGTACCAAGAGGCTTAGTTAACACTAAAACATCTCCCATGACAGCATTATCAGGAACAATGTATTCATTGGGTTGGCAGATCGTAGTGGCAACCCCACCAATTGTACACCACGGATTGATTACAGTTTGACCTCCTGTTACAGAGGTACCGGCTTCTAACGCAGAATCCTTAAAACCACGCATAATAAGAGGTATAACAACATCACGTTCTTTTTCCGTCATTTTTGTAGACACACCAAGTAACATCAGCATGTTATCACACTCTGTAACACCCATAGCGTACAAGTCACTCAAAACGTTAGCACAGGCAATTTTTCCCATCATGTATGGGTCATCCACTAGTGGATAGAAAAAGTCCGTGGTCTGTACCAAACATAATCCACCATGCCTCAGCGGCGTCACTGAACAATCCAATCCGATGCCAATGCGCGGGATCGCAACATGCATGAATTGATCTTGCTCCTGTTGAGAATAATCTTGTTGTAAAGATTCCACGAGTTTACCGAGCACATCTTGTGGTACTTTACAACTTCTTCCTTTAAGATCAGCAAATCTTGTCAGTCTAAAACTAGCTTCTAAATCGTGGGCCACCGGATCGAATGGCCGCCGAAGAGCCAAAGCATTAGGGTTGCCGGCCATTTCTAATTGAGCTGCAGCTAATGTATCTTGAGCTACACTAGACGGATACGACATATTACACAAAACCAAAACAATAATACAACTTCTAGGGAGGTAAGTCTAATAAAACGCCGAAACCCGACACGCCGCCAAGTGACGCTTGCAAAATGGCGTCTCTTTTACAAAGAGGAAGCCAATTTCAATATTAAAGTCAAATACTTTATGTTCATTGGTCGTTACATGTTACATGCAACGGTTCGTTTCATGTTATTGGCGGGTAGCTAAATTTATTTCAAATTGATAATAGAAAACGTATTCGAAAACTTATACCACCGGTCCATTTTAGATTCTAAATATGCATTTATTTATCAGATAGGGAAAGCATAAAAATATTTATTTTGCTAATATTTGAATGTTTTTTCATGAAAATTAAAAAAAAAAACATTCATAATGAGTTCACTTAGTCCCAATTTTATAAAGTGCTGTTTTAATTACAATTATTTTTCAAAAAGTAGTAAAGCCATTCCCTTTTTATAAATTTATTTGGGGCATTTTTATCTACGATATTTTCATCACATACAATTTATTTCATTAAAATTTTTAAACAAATAAAATTAGTTTCTAAAAAATTTGGATCAAATGTCTTCTTCCTTAAATATTAAATATCAGAATTGTACAATTGAATTTTTAATGCCGCTATATCATAATAAAGGGTAACGATCCCAGCAAAAGCATTAGTTACGAAACAGAAGAGAACGATCAGTTTTTGTTAATTTTTACCCATCATGGATCAATAAAGAAATATTTAAATAATAAAATATAATTTTAATTTAATTATAACAAAAATTATGAGAATGCGTCGTAAATTTCTACTGATAAAAAAGAAGGTTGTTATTATTATCTGTATTTATACATATATTCAATTACCAATGAAAAAAGTTTGAGCGGCTTTGTTATTGGTTCCTGCCCTATTGTTGAAAATCATTATACACGATTTGTCAAATATCAATAGATATTTTAGTCAATGCCATTAGAGGAATTTCAAATAACAAATTTTTGAATATGCTTATGGCGGTTGTGAGCCTGATGGAGTTTTAATATAAAATTCGCTCTTATACTTTTATTCACATATTTAAATGAAAACCTTTATTACGTAACATGTCATCAAAAAATTGGAAGAAAATTGAAAATGAAGCTGGATATCCATGTTACATTGAGTAAGTAATAAATAAACAACTTTCACTTTGTTTTAGTGCTAGGTAATGGTTACATCTATGAAAGTAAATGTTTCTTAATGTACAACTTTTTCAGCGAGTCAAATGGTAAACAGGATTACAATCACCCTGAGTTTCTTACAGTTTTGAAAACTTTGGAGGAATGTAATGATATAAAATACAGTGCGTATCGCATTGCGTTTAAAATTTTTGGACTACAAAAACGTCTTAAGGGTGAGTCAAGTAAAGTTATCCTTACAAAAATACAATCAGTTTAATACATTAAACTCTTTGCGGACGGGACGCTTTGAAGTGAATCGTACCGTGTTGACGAGGTTGTCGCTGTTCATAACAATTCAAGTCAATTTCAGGTCATTTTATATTATATGTACACGGGCGTTTACGTGAGACTCAAGTACGCGTTTCAAGGTTCTGTCAGCTGTTTTCGCCAAATGCATGTATAAATTATTTGGCATATTTGATGATTTACGCAGAACGCATATACAAGGGTTAACTATAAAAATAACAATGTTATAAACTCAAATGACTAGTAATTAATTAATTCAAAAAATTACCACTTATAATTGTCAAGTAATTTAATAATAATTAATATTTAATTAACAGTACTTACATTATGGTATGCTCATTACTTTTACACTATTATCAAATAGGCTAAATAAAAGAATATCAGGTATGGGCTCACACTTGATCTGCATTTCACCTCATGTATATTCACTCAGAATACTTCTTGCTCCCACTTGTATGACTGCTGGAACACAGGCAGATTGACATTGAGGGTTGTAGCTAGTAAGATGGGTTCTTAAAACCCTACGACCAACCAAATTCCACTATTCCTAGGGTCAGGGAATTGAACCCCGGATCTCCGGGTTACAAGGCAAGCGGCTAAACCACTGTGGCATGGAGGTAGTTGGAAAAAAATCATGTATTTTAATTTTTCTTGCTAGTCAAAGTATAATAATATTTTTGAAGAATAAATTTATGGTTTTCTTGTTAAGGTTATGCTAGTATAATGTATATAATATTACATATTATGTGTGTAATAAAGTGTCATATTTTGTACTTTCAGTGCCACCTCTTCGTATTAGCTCAGGTGTATTTGCTAGGCACCAGTTAAGTCTATCAGAAAGTAGTCTATCACTGGACACAGCTGAATTAGAGGCTGTGCTTGCTGATATATACTTTGCAGCGGAGAAGGATGGACTATTCTCTGGAGATGTTGACCTGGCTGTGGATTTAATTATCAATTTATTGCTTAATGTTTATGATGAGTAAGTAAAGATTGTTTTTTATACTTGTCAAATGTACGACCTCTATCTATTAACATCATGCAAACTTGAAATAGTGTTAGCCTATTATTGATAAGAATGCATTCATAAAACAAACATTATGTATGTTATATAAGAATTGCACCTGTAATGATAATCAACATCATTCATGACAACATTTTTAACTGATATTAAAAAAAAGACATTATAAGTTTGAGGTACATGGCTGTGACACTGTTGCTTACTGCACCACAAATTTTTTCGACAGCTTCCAGGGCACAGTGGTTTACCTCTTGCCTCGTAATGCAGTGGTCCCCAGTTCGAATCCTGGGCCAAAGAAGTAGTCTAGTCTCAATGGTGATAGGATTCTTTTAATTCGCTTGGGTAGCTACCAATATCTAAGTGATTGTGAAAATGAGGTCAAGTGATAGCTCTTAACCAATAAAAAAGTGCTGAATTGACTTGTATTGCTAGGTAATTTCCATGAACAGTCCATGTTAACCATTAATGGTCCCGAAAGATTTTCAAGTTTATTCCTGCCCATGTTCTAAGCTGTTTTTTGTATGGAGAGATATACAGAAATGACATGTGTGTAATACAACAGTCACACTTAATCTGCAAATATAGCAACTATAAGAATGATAATAGCATTAAAATGCTAAATGTGCTGCACTGTAACTAGTAACTAAAACTACTATGCTGCTCATATTGCATCATGGATCCGTTAAGGCTTAAAATGTAATTTGTATAAAGCTAATTTTCATTTTTTGCCTAAAACTACAGATTAAACTCTCAAAGTTATACCAAATTTTAAAACTTATTGTAATAAATTTTAAAGTCAGTTCATTGTGCATACTCTAAAATGAAGAACTGACGAAAATCTCAAGTTTGCCATTGCTATTGTGTCGTGACAATACCTTACCAACTTTTATATAATAAATAACAATAAACAATTTTTTCTCTCACTAAAACATGTGTCTAAATATGTAGTTGCAGATATGGGGTTTTATGTGAATGCGTAAATGATATAATTAGCATAAAGTTTAAATGTATTAATGGATGAATTCACAGTTCTGCCATTTTTCCTAAATATAACATTATATTAAACTGAAATATTTTTACATTTTGTAAAAATTTACAGAGAGCGGAATACACAAATACGGGTGTTAGCAGTAAAGACTCTCCTCATTCTTCTTAGTGAAGAATCAGTTACAGACAAGTGGTTAGCACTGGCAAACTGTTGTGCCGATCATAATGGTTGTGTTTCACCCCGACGTCTGGCCGCGCTACTCTCGCACGTGACAGCACTTCCAAATTATTTGGGTAGCTGCTGTGATCAAATACAGTCTGATGTGGATGCCTGCTTCGATAGGGTAAGACACTCTACTGTACATTTATTATAAATCACCAAGATGACAATTTTCACCTGATGGTAAGTGATACACCTGCCAATAATGTGATGCTAGTTATGATCTTTATACAAAGCACACTACACAGTGAGACATAACTAACGTAAGTTATAACATCGTGGAAATATACATTACGTGGAAATATAAATTTATGGAGATAAATATCATGACAATATATTGTCAATCTGTATATGAAAACTTATATGTTCAAAAAATAAAGACAAATTGAAGAATTGTGAAATGAAAAATTGTCATCTCTATGATGTAAATCAAAGAAATAGAAATAAACTAGCCACACCCGCTATTATGCTCCATAAAGTATTGAATAATGTAAGGGTCACTTTTATGTTTCTACAACAAATTCCCAAACAATGTACTCACGGATCACCGGATCCATTGGCCAGTTTCAATGAAGCTGTAATAGTCGAAAAAGGACTAACAGCACAAACTTTACTGAACTGAGCAGCAGCATCAAACAATATAACTAATTTATCCATCAATAAATTTAAATGTTTTGTAAAACGAATATTATGCAAATAGTACACTATTGCCTAGTTGATTACCTAAAGGATGAATACGTTTCGAATTTTAACGTTTTAAATGTGAGTCTGTATTTTTAAATTTTGAAAAAACGACCACAAAAAAAATACATACTCCTCGAGTTTCTTGTCGGTTTTTCTCAGAGGAGAGTGCATTACGAACTGACAGTAATTGAAATATGGCGATTAAAAGCACAGATCCTATTTAATGAAGAAAATTTGTGTTTGAAACCAAAATAAAGTAATGTTAATATATTAGTGTTAGGCAGTTGTAACAGATGCTATAGTCGTAACCTTAGCTGGTATATGACTATCACCAGAAATGTTCTTGTAGAAATGTATGTGTTCTTAAGACTATATATGATCATAATCAGAAATATAATAATAATAAGCTGTAAATAAGCAACTTTTGAGATATGACGATATTCTCGGGGACTCGGGGGTTTCGATAATTTGTACATTGATTAATACATGCAAATGACAGTAAATTGTACACACTGTAATACCCTTTTCTTTTTTTTTATAACAGACAGAATATTCTTTTTAACAATTTAAATATTCACAGAATTTAGTAAATTAAAAAAAAGTTGTTGCATAATTAAACATGAATTTTATGAGTTCTTCTGGAATTTTCAGAGTGCTGGTATGCTCGGTATAAGCTCCCAAGAGGTTGCAGAATGGGGCGTTAATAACTGTTCCAGTCTAAGGTGGTTGACAGTATTGCAGAGAGTCATGACTAGTAGATTGTGCAATAATGCTCCTGGTATTTGTGCAGCATGTACTCAGCCGTTACAAAAGGTAGTGGTTTTTTTTTTTGCTTTACATGGTTATTACAAGGTTTATCTTTTGATGTTCTACATCAGTACAAGAGGGTAATGGAATGGAATGGAAATAAGTGAGGTTTTTTCAAACCCATCTGACTAGTTACCATCCTTTGTCAATCATGTCATAACACCATTGCTGTGTTAAGACAAATGTCAACCAACATTATATGAAATTGATTTCAAGTATGAGCCCATTGCTTATAAACAAATTAGGACAAACTTGATATGGATTTTACATATTTTAAATTAATTCTTTCAGGTCCTGCAATTTAAGTGTTCAAAGTGTAGCAATGTCTTTTTTTGTGAGAAGTGTTATTTGTATGACAAAGATCTGACAGTCGTTAATGGGCACAAGAAAACACACTTAGTTTACGAAATTATCGACGGAGAGGTAAGAGGTTATGGAATTTATTGAACGAAAGTATTTGTTATACTCTTTAAATTCGAGATTTATTAAAAAGACTGTTATAATCACTTATATCACACTGTTATAGGTGATTTTGTATTGATATTATGTTGATTGCATATTTTCGGATTATGTCATAAATTTTAAAAAAAGTACAATATAATTTTCCTTCAAAAACATATATAGATGAAACTTAATTAGGCTTTAAATATAGATTATATTTTGGAATTTCTGCAAATACATAGTATATGCAAGACTTTTTATTGTTACTGATAAATTTCCATTATTAAAATGCCATCTGTTTCATTATTAATTAGTCTATACAATTTATATGATAAGTATAAAAATTTGTATAATTTGTCTAATGGGAGTTGGTCATTCTTCGGACGGACGGGGAACATTCTTAATTAACCAGTTAAGTGCATAGAAGCGCGATAGCGCACGTCTGGTTGAATGCCAAAATTGCGGGAAGCGCGATAGCGCTCTTGTTTTATGTTTTAATTGCAAAGAAAGTAAATGTGCTCATGCTTCTTTTTCTGTTTGGTGTGAATTTTTGTTCCTTGCAATGGTGAAGCATACTTTAATATTTTACTATTACAATTTTCTCATTATTTTCAAACTTTTATTATTATTTTTGTAGTTTTCTTTAATTCATTCATATTTTTGGAATGTGCACACAAAATTTGTTCCACACTAAAACCGTTAAATAATAAATAAATATATCTTTCAACATATAGGTAAGGGCACCAGAATGTTTGAGCTTCGTTAAAGCAATGAGGCGATTCTTCTTTTGTACAACGACCAAAAAGAGAAGGTGGAGTAAAAGGGATGGCAAGAAGATAGATAAGTGTAGCAAGCCTGGCTCGCTGAGACACAGGAAGGAGAAACCCACTATGTTTACATCGACAGTTGGCAAAGCCTCTGGCAACGTCGCTACTAACCCAGCAACTACACTGCAAGATATCATAACTAATTTGGAAACACAAAATAAGTGAGTTTCTATTTTTAAATAGACATTTTATTGACGGATGATGGGCGTCTATTAACAAAGAGTTTCTAGACATGGTACCTACTACATTGCAGTTTGTAAGAATAACTGTATACAACAACCTCCATGGTGCAGTGGTTTACCACTTGCCATGTAATACTGATGTTGCTAGTTCGATTACAGGGCAGTAGGAGTAATGGATTTTGAATGGTGGTGGCATTATTAGAACCCGCTGAGCTAACTTAATTTCAACCAATATCAAATCAACCTTAATATCAATTCGCCGCTATAACAGAATTGCTGTGTTCCGGCAGTCATATATGTGAGAGATTGGGCGAGCATGCAGTAGCTAGGGTCTCATTGTCACTTAATATCGTGTGAAATTGAAGTCAAGAGCAAGCAATACTATTACATTAAGGCAATCTACAGATAACTCCATGTTTTATGATTTTCATGTTTGATATGCTGCATATCATTTTTTATACCAAAAAAATATTGACTGTGTAAAGAACATTATTTAGGGCATAATCACTACATAATACGCAATATACATAACATTAGCTTAATGTAACAAACTTTAATTTCAGAGCTCTTAAAGAATTATCAACACAATTACAAAATACTTTTAAAGATACTGACGATGATTTGAAAGGAAAAGTGGACGCACACTACTGCTTAATATCAACACAAATTGACCGGCTCAAGGCTTTAAAGGTTAGCTGTTTGTTTGTAAAAGGATTATCAGGAAATGAATGAATATGATTCAGTTAAATGGCACATCTACAAAAATATTGTTCGTACAGTATTTAATTTAGTATAATCCATTCTTGCAGAGCAAGAAAGAGTTTTAAATATTTCTTGTTATTTGTAACAAACAAATACAGACCCCAGCCCATATATGCTTGTTACAAATTATATAGCAATATAAACTATTGATTGTATAATATATGCATTGCCCCAAAAAAAAGGTTGCGTAATTATGTATTGCATACAGATTCATCTTAGCGTTTGCGTGAAAATTAAATTAAACAGGCATCCCTTAAAATTGATTGAAATGTAATTTAAGGAAAATTTATCACCAAATGCAGTGGCTTTAGAAGGAAAGAATGATAAAATTGAACGTCCCCAAGCGTTCGACCTCTTCAGCCCGATACTGGTCGTGGACGAGAAACAGAAACTGACTGACAATCCGAAGAACCAGCCCCGAGTGCTCAGCATGGACTCGGGCAATTACTCCGTGGTTTCCAAACAGACGGACAATGAGAACTTGCTGACTATGTCGGGGGATGCTTTGAAACCTATTGTCATCCATGCGACATCAGATAGTATATCTACGGTCTCTATGAATGATGTTAGCAACTGGTACAACGGTAAGTAACAATATCGTTCATTTTATTTAACATTTACATTTACCGGATTCGTCATTTTGACGAAACAACCATAGATAATTTTTTGCGTATACCAATATGCGTTTGACTTTTTTATTTTCTTATACAGCCTCTGGGAACATTTTATACATTTTAATCCAACACAAGATAAATAAGATTACAATAATGTACAAAATTATTACACACTCGTTAAAAAAGACACGAAAATGTGAGCATAATACATACTCTGCAAGAGCGTTTTTTGAATATTTTCTGTTGCGGTCTACTGAGGCGCATACAGAATATAATTTAACAATCCTTAATTTGGCAATTAACAATTTAACTAAACTTTAATTTGGATTAAAGTTATATGTAGTTATTTTAAGCTTAAAGTTATTATTTTAGATAACACATGGTCAAAACTTTTTCATGGGTAATTTCAGCGTGGGGCGTATATGTTCCACGTGGAAAGGATCGTATTAAAGCTAGTGCTAAAAGATTTTTTTTTCGTCTTGCTCTCGCATAATTTTTTTTAATCGGTTATTAATGCTTGACCTCGACTTCACGCGATTTTAAGTGACAATGAGGCTTTAGATGGTATGGTGTTTTCGCCAACTATACTTCTGGCTCTCACTTGTATGACTGCCGGAATATAACAATGTTATAATGCATAACATCTGAAGTTGCTCCGTGTAGTGGCGAAACGTTTTTAGATTGTAATTTAGTCGTAGTATTTGGGACTAAAAAATTGTGGAAATAAGCAAATGAAATTAAAAGGTTTATTGTGCAAAATCTTATAAGATGGATTTAATACCAAATAGCATTCTCTGCCGTCCGTTACCTTAGGGCTGAGCAGAGATGAATGCGAAGGTGCATACAATTGCTTATAAAAGTTTATCGATCAAACGTCATCGACGTGTAACTTATCGTAATATCTTTTATATACCCCGTTGATAGCATCAAATCTGTTGAAAATGTGTCTTTCATGGATCGTAGTATTTTACCAATGTCGGATAGAGTCATCAAACCCACTTAGCATGTTAATTAATATTGCTTTATTCGGTTTTATGGAAGCTTTCGATAAGATAAATAATACGTGAAGAGATATGTGTGAGATTTTGTGCATCTCCATACATCCCTTCTATGTGAATACCAGGTTTAGTCATTGGGCATACGATTTTTTTTTATATTTTTAACGTCGCGGGCGTTGCGGCATTAGTTCGCTGAGAGTTAAACAATGTCTTATAAAATACCTTAAGCAGCTCTTATTGTAAGAACTAGGTGCCTTCTATAATCAATATGTTGTATCTCAAGAATCGGCGTGTTTACCTAAACCGGAGCGGGAGTGCGCCCCAGGCGCGGCCGGCGGCCGAGCGGAATGTCGGAGCCTGTCGGTGACGGAGCGGCGGTACGCGGCCGACATCCGCACCGTCGAGACCAGCAACCACAAGATGCGCGAGCTGAACGCGGACCTCGACACCGTGCTGGACCGGCTGCAGCAGATACTGACGCACAACTTCGCGACAGACGGTCAGTACCACACATATTTAAATATTAATTTATTTAATGATAGACAGCCAGCGATTTTTACACTAAATGAATACATTTGTTTACAACAAATTACATAGGAGTATATAATCGGTAGTGGTCTATTTAAGGCAGGCACAGCTTGTTCATTAAAGTAGTGATGAAAGTAATACATGTATCATTCGATTGAGTTGAAGCTATGTATAATCAATGATAGAATTCAGTTGTTCAAACTGGTAAACTAATATATAAGTACTTTTCGAAGTCATATTTTATAGTCAGCACTTATCCTCATTTTCACATAGTGTTCAGTGGCAGTGAGGTAAGAGATATAGACTCTCACGTATTTTACTATCGCAACACAGTAATGTTTTAATAATGGCAGATTAACATTAAATGGCTTTTCGGTTAGATTTGTGTGTTCGAAAAAAAATTCTACCATCACTCAGACTTCTCTACTGACCTGTGCATCACGGAGATAGACAAAGATAGCTTTCTGCCGTTATATGTGTGTCTATACGCTCCGCACGTATTTAGATAAATAATACGCCAATGATATAAAAACAAATTGAACTAACCATTCATTTCAGACTCGTGTTTCGATAACACTCAGCTACGGGAGACCGCGAACGAGATGGAGGGTCTGCTCGGTACGCTCATACGGGGCGTCGAGCAGAGGGCGACACTGAACGCGAAAGCTCTCGTGTGAGCCGTTCCGACAGAACCATACAACTAATATTGTGTTGGGAGTCAATTTGTGACCTAGTATATATTAGGGGTAAAATGAAAATTAAATAAAAAAACTTCACTAATCTCAGTGTCTGACAGGGTTAATTAATAGTACAGACTTACTTATTCAATTAACATTTGAACACCAACTTAATTTTCCTGACGTTATATAGTGTGACAAGTTTTTATTATGTAAATATGTTCGACATTATGTTATGTGACGCTATATACAATTCATATTACATAGTTACACTAATAAGAGAGCATCGAAATTTGTTGATCTCACAAGTTTTTAATATTAAATAGTGTTTCATGGTAATCGGTAAAGAAGCCTTTAAATGAATTTTATTTTCAAAATTTTTCCTCTCTGTGTTTCTGTTCTGTTTTATATTACTTATTGTAATATTAAATTCTCTCAAGTATCCATACATATTGGGAAGTCAAAAAATCTTCACGCCATTTTTCATCTCTCCTAAATGAGTTTAAAATATACATTGTTATATGCTTTTCTTAACTAAAATCCTTTCTTACGGTTTGTATTTGTGCTCTATTATAGTGTAATAAAAGTATAGAAATAAAATTACATATCCATCATTATTATATTATTGATTTGAGTCATGACGAAAAATTTATTCTTAGATCACGGCTGTTCTCAAAAATTTTTAAAAATTCAAACATTGCTCCAATTTAACAAGTACTTAAAATTTTCTACAAATTATGTCTAAAGAAATTTATTGTAGCAGGTTGTGTTTTTACTTAAACTTTATAGCTGTGTTCAGTAAGCTTTAGTTTTTAAGTGAATTTTATATATATTTTTTTTAAATAAATAAAAGTACTTGGAAAAAGTTCATCGTTAGTTACTAATAGATTATAATATAATTATTTTTGATAGATTTCGGTGTTATAAATATTAATTGTGTTTTTATTGAATTTGAATTAGTTTTGATATTGGTATTATTTATAGTGATATAAATTGTGACGTATATGCATAATAGATTTAATACATTCTCTGCCAGAGCGTTTTTTCAATCTTCTGTTCCAGTCTAGTGAGGCGCATACATGACAATCTTTAATTCAAAAATTAACAATTTAACTAAATTTTGATTTGGATTAAAGTTGTATGTAATTATTTTAAACTTAAAGTTATGATTTAAAAAAAAATATATAGGTATTTTCAGCATGGGGCATATAAGTCACACGTGGCAGGGAATGTGATAATTGAAGAGATTTTCAAAACTTGCATTTTTAGCATATATAGATATAGTAAGATGCAGCCGTCCAATGCGCATAGGTGCTCAAATTATCTTTACTTTGTTTGATCTGATTAGAAAATAAACAATTTGTATAGAAAAGTAACATGCCATATATTTCATAAAAAAATTTACATATTGCGTGTAATATTAAAGATATGATATGATTATAAATTAAATTAAATTATATTTTTCATACTTATTGCAAATCCTATGTTAATATGATTTAAAAAAAAAAATGAAATATCGTTCTCTTTTTAAACATTACGTTGTAAGCGTATATGGTGGTGCCTTAGGTTCATTTTCTATATGAGAATGTGATATAAATTCACTTAGCAATATTTTTATTTTATACAATATCAAATGTAAATAAAAAACTTAAGGGCTAAAAGCAATTGCATTGCTTCGGCACAACCTCACGAATTAAAAATTAAATTTAATTTTATTATCTTAACGATCTGACCGATCGTACACGGTAATAAGTTTATGTATTTTTGATATTTTCTTAATAAACAAATAATATCTGTGGACGGATTTTGTTTCCTTAATATCTATATACATTTGGATATATTATTTTCATATACGTATGTATAATATTATTAAAAAGAATATATCATCCTTCAATCAGTTATTCGATTAGTTTGAATTATATGAAAAGGTATATGTTTTTTGGTAAGTATGCAATTTATAAATATAAATAGTTTTAAATGTCGGAGTAAGGCAAAATGCTATGATATTTTAGTAGAATGTTCTTTATTCATAGTCATGAGGTATTTCGTAATAATAGCAGAGTTTTTAATTTTAATATATTCATTTTTAAAAATATAATAATGTATCTTCAACTTCAATCTTTTTTTCTAAATAACAAGAAATTTGGTTCTTAGCAGTTGTTTTTATAGACGTACGCATATATTAATTATTTTGTTAAACATGATTTTCATTAAGAGGTATGTAAAGATAATCAAAAGTTTTAAAAAGTCCATTAATCGACATTGATGGCAATGTTAATTACTTTTTAATTATTTTTAACATTTAAATCTTAAAATTTTGTGCCTATAAGAAATATGTCCATATATTCATAGATTGATTGATCTATAGGTCATAATATTAAGTTTGAGGTTTTTTTTTATTATTTTTTTAAGATTTGGATTACTAAATTGTTTTCAACAATGTCACGGTGCACCAAAATTTTAATTAACTAATACATATATTTTTAAATTATGACAAATATTGGTCACAAATTGGCATTCATATGTTTGTATGTTTGTAAAAAAAAGGAAAATACAAAAATGGAATGCTTTATTCGCCAAATCGATTAACTCGATAAAAAGTTGTGAATGGTGATAAAACACATTATTTATTAATTATGATATAAAAGTATTTATACATTATTATACTTATTTAAAGTAATGAGGAAACATATTGGAAAATTTGAAAATTGAAAATAGGTAATTTTGAATTAATTGTGTTAAAAATAATGTTTACAACATAATCGATTTATTAACAGATAGAATCGATTTGGCAAGAGAAGCATTCAAATAAAAAAAATAATCTGTCAATATTCGCAGTTACAACAGCGTATTTCAGTTTCTTTTGCTGCTATTTATGAGATATTTGCAACAGTGCGTGAGAAGATGTTTCTCTTTCTCCGTGGATCCGTTCTGCTGCAAGCTGGACGAGCCGCCGCGCTCGCGAGTATATATGTCCAATCCATATTGACCTTAATAAAAACGTGAAATGTAAATAAGTACATCGTATAAACGTTGTTTTTTATTACAATGGTGTGTGGTAAACGGGAATGCGGCCTGCCCGATGTTGAGCGGTCACAGCGGCCTATAGACGCCTGCAACATCTATCGGAAGAAACATATTTACGCTCTTTTTAAAGAACTCCATACTACAGTTTGATAAATATTGAATAAAAAATGTTTATTTTTACATTTTATCACTTCATTGCATAAAAAAATGTGTTTTATAAAAAATAATTATTTTATTTTCATGTAATAAAGTGATTGTAAGATATCAAGATTAGGTTTTTTACACAAATAATAAAATAGAAGGAAATACTTCTTGAGGTGATAAGCCCGTTCATTACGCTGTTGTGTTAACTGCATCACGCAGTCCTTTATCAAAAGACAAAATGGTGGACCTCATGAAGTCAGTAATAATGTTTGATGATATATTATTATATTGCGACAAAAATAGGCGCCATAATATTACCTATCAGTCCAAATTAGTGTATGGTAAAGTCTGATATAAAGCATATATACCCTAAACAAGTACGAAGATCTATCATCATCATTATCACTCGACTGATTCTCTCTGAAAAACAGGCTTCCATAATGATCTCTATTCCGATCGGACACGTATTCAATTGTTTGATCTTCAAGATCAATATACAGTATTAA
>DWQX01002681.1:0-20713 GCA_018245475.1 Pharmacophagus antenor | reverse complement strand
ACCTAAGACTACACCCTCGCATCTTTACCCTTCTAATTACCGAAGCAAAAGCTACTTGAACGCGACTAACAGAAAACAGGAGCCGTTAAGTTCCGTTTGACAAACTTGTCTCATACTCGACACTAGTCTGCTGTTTAAAATAGATAACGAAAGTGCAAGGGCTGCAAATAGTAAATCGTTGTACGCCAAAGTTAGACCGGTTGTAATTCAATACGTAACATCCCACGGCGAACTTTTATGTCTTCAGATTGAAGCACTAGCAAAATTTGGTCCCAAAAATCACATCGCTGGTCGTTAATTTTTTCTACAACTAGTCGTATGTCAGTATAGAAATTTGTAAATTAACCCTTTGCACTCGAGCGGTGGACTCTCACCTATCACATGATTTACCGCAGCAATTCGAAATGTGATTCGAGTCACCTACCGTGTGCAATATTAAAATGTAAATTTTTAATAGTCAACTTAAAAAATTAAATGTAGAAAATTACTAAAAGCGCTGTCTTCATTTGATGATTTGTTCGCGCGAACCTATATGGTCGAGTCCAAAGATTTAATAGATTTTATAAAACTATAAACAAACTTTATTTTATAATGACAAAAAAATCTTGAGCTAGGTTGAGTAACTATTTCATGGGCTCTGAGATTGCTTGCTAATAACGTTATATAGATCCAGGAGAGTCAAATATTTTGTAAGACAATTTAGGGTTGAAATGCCAGGTGCGCACCGTGGCGGATTCTTGTAGGGTGCCGCTTTTGTCACTGGCCGGCGCATTGGGAGCTAACAATGGCCGCGGGACGTCTTCGCGTATTGTCGCCAAGTCAGCTGGTGTGCCCTGTTCGCAGGGCCAACTGGCAAGACACGACCATGACTATATACTATAAAACTTAAACCGTTTGCAATTATGCATATCAATTCATAAAGTGCTATCACATATCAATAAAGAAAACGGAAATCGCAACTTCATTATTAACACTACCGACCGGCAGTAATACGAGAATCTATGCCCTTGTGACCGGTAGCTCAGACGCAGATCGTCTGAGACACCGGCTTGGTTTCAGCTTACAAAATTTAATAAAATGTTTTATTTTAATGATATTAGTGCTAAACAATATTTATTTAATCTATTCCAACCATATACAGTTTAGTATTTACATAAAGTATACCATAACCCATATAACAATATTTTTTAAAGTTTTATATAACAATTGTTTAATTTTTTTTATTAGGATACCGCTCGAAGCAGTCGCCTTTTTGTAGTGTAATGTTGCAGTATTTACAAACGAAACCTGTTCTGCTTAGTTTTTTTTTACAACTTGTCAATTTTTTTTTATGTGAGGATGTGCGTTACGTATACCGCCCGACCAGGTGAGGTTAGGGCCGTTATGTGGGAGTCCCCGGGAGTGAAGCTCCCGGTAAACCCACTAAAACCTCACGGTGTTGTGACTCACGCCAATTGGCGGGGCTGCAGACACGCGGATGCATTCGTCGGCGTTTGTTCGAGAGAGCTCGCCGTTCGGCGGGAGCTAATTTAGCCATTTCGCTCTCCGGAGGGCGAAATGTTCGGAACGCGAACCCATGTCGGGCGGACGGATCCCCCTCCGCCGCCCTAGGGTCAGATTAGTGGGTTACGAGAAGATGGGCGTACTCCCGCCTCCTCCGTCGCATCATTAGCGAGGCCGGGTTGTCCTCCCTCGCACGTTCAGCCTCTTGAAAAGGCATGCCGCGTCGTGGGACACCGTGCGGTATCCGCGTATCACTCTGACCGCCATGACACGTTGCGACCTAAATAACTGTGCCTTATTTTGGGCGGTCTACAACTTGTCAATCGAAAAAGTCGATTAATCGACGACCAGTCGCTAATTGTTGGGAAGCAAACGTCGAATAATCGACGGCCGGTCGGTAAGTGCCGAGAAGAAAACGTGTTAATTATTATACGTAGATCACACTATAAGTTTTGCGTAACTTAAAAAAACAACATTTTATAACCAAAATATTATGTTTATTGCTTTTCAAAATACTCTCCTTTACATTTTAAATATTTTTTCATGCGATCGAACCATTTTTTAAAACAAGAGCAGCACAGATCTGAAGGCATGTTTTCTACGTGCTGATTGAACGTTATCATCACTGCCTCTTCGGAGTTGGTAAAAGTGAAACTTCTCATCAAATCTTTAATTTTGGGAAAAATATAGATACCACAGGGTAATAGGTCGGGGCTATGCGCATGATGGGTGACGAGTTGTACTTTTTCGGACGCTAAAAATGACTGTTTTGTTGGCTGTGTGTGAAGAAGCGTTGTCATGATGTAGGAGAATGCGACTTTTTGGTCGTCTTTCGCGAATCTTTTCTGAAACCCCGGGTAAAATACAACTCAAATGGTAGAATACCACTCGGCATTAACACTCTTTTGATCTTCAAGTGGAATTGTACAAATGAGACCCGTAGCTGAGAAAAAAACGCGATAAATTTTTACCAACGTTTCTCGCCTGCCTCAATTTTGTTCGCCTGTTCTCATTTTCAAACACCCATACACAAGACTGCTGCATTTTTCGGGTTCAAAACAATAAATCCACGTTTCGTCTCTTGTGACAATGTCATAAACTGCATTAGAATCTCCGTGGTCGTACTTCAGTAGCATCTGTGAGCACCACTCCACGCGAGCCCGCTTCTGCTCCGCTGACAGTTCATGAGGGATCCAACGACAACAAAGTTTCCGAACTCGCAATTCTTCGTGTAAAATTTTCTGAATTTGACTAATACTAATCCCCAATAATTCTCGAATAGTCTTATATGTAATCCGCGGGTTTTCTTCAGTTAGCCGCTTAACAGTAGCAACATTATTTTCGTTGACGGCAGTTGAAGGCCGCCCTTCATGAAGTCCGTCATTTAAAGAAACTTGACCTCTCTAAAAATTCAGCATACCATCGCCTCACGGTGCTCAAACAAGGTGCTACTCTCCCAAAAGCATTTTGAAGACGAGCAGCACAGTCTTGCGTAGAAAGAGAACTTTTGAAATCATAAAAAATCATCGCTCTAAAATCTTTTCGACTTAACTCCATTTTCGTGGCCTACGTAGACTTTGATATGTGATAAAAACAATTGACAAATGATTTCCCGCCAATTTTTTTTATTACTAAGAAGGTTGCAACGTTTCAAAATAATATTAAAAATAATACTTCCGATTAGCTAGAAGTGCAAATCTTTTAGTGTGCCCCATGTATACTTATACAATCAATACGCATAGAAAAGCATAACAGAATAAAACACCATAGTGTCATAAAAACCTATTCTTTACAGTTTAACAAAGGTTTAAAGATAAAATTCAAATTACAATAAAATTATATATCGCATATAACCGTCAATTAAACCTTGGTGTTAAGATCAGAGGGTCCAAAGGGTCAAGGAGTATTATTAACCTTTTAACACCTTCTGTAATTCACGATCAGTTACCGACAATTATACCATTTCCGGGGCCCGTTGTTGACGTGGCAGTTTGTGAATTAAATATATTCTTATGACAAACTATTTTACAAAGAAAAAATATAATAATAAAATGCTGCCTTTGTAATAAATGTTTCTTAGTAGTTTAAAAACGTTATATTTAACCTGTACATCGAGTTGAAACGCCTTTATAAAAAAGTTGTAATATTTCCCAATTCATCGAATTTAGTTAACCATTTGCCTTGTAATACAAAGGACCCAGATTAGTGAACCACGTGATTAGCGGAGTTTGGATGGTCTTAAGTTTTTTTCTAGTCCAATAAAAAGATATTACAAATCTAGTTTAAGCAATGAGAGTTTCTAATAAATATCTTTCAATAGTGATTCCGACAATATTTATGTATATATTGTAGAACAAATGTATGTTTTAATACACGTAAAAGAAGAAGTTATATGATCATATCTTTATATGATAGATTAATGAAAGAATACCTAGTCCAGCCCAAGTTCTGTTACAAATGAAAGTGCTTTTTTTTTATGATGTAATGTAGTGTTACAAAAATCTATACCTACATATTCATTGGTTTTAGCAAAAATTAAAAAAAAAATTCTATTCGAAATGGCCACCTTTGGCTTTTATACAAGTCTTTAATCTGTCTGGCTACGAATGTATGGATTTATGCGCTGTTTCCAAGAGAAATTTCGCCACTGCTTGCTCAAAAGATTTTTTAAGACTTAATGTCGCCGTGTCGTATAGGGCAGGCTATGTCCTTTATAACTGATCATAATTTGATGTCTAAAGGATGAAGGTGTGGGCTAGATGAAGACCATTCTCCAGCTCAGCCAACGTTCCGGACTTTATAAAAGTCCGGAACGCTGGTTTCAAGCTAGGCTTGGGTACTTCGTGCCATGTGACCAGTTGCAGTCTTGCAGGAAAATTCACGGTAAACTTTTAAAAAGTGCATTGCTGAGAAGTTTCACTACACGATCCAAGACTGTCTCTTGATACACTTGGCTAAAGTTTTCACTCTTTTATCACAAAAATATAGTTTTATAACTCCTTGATACATGCCCCACCAAACCATCACTGACACTGGATGATGACTACGTTGTACCTTTCCGACCACTTTAAGCAGTCTCTTTGAAATGTGACCGTACACTTTATCATTTTGCTTATTGTAATAGTGTTCTTCAATCGTGAAATTTTTTTCATCGGTAAAGAAGATATTTCTGTGCCTTTCACCTGCGTATCGCAGCAAAAGGCGTTTTGATCGATCCACTCTCTTTAATTCTAAAGATTGATTTAGAAGATGTCCTGTATATCGATGATAAACACAGAGTTTATGTCTTGTTTTATTATACTTTGCTTTATAATACTTGCCGGAATCCTAGTGGGAATCTTCATTTCCCACGCTAAGATTTTTTGCTTTCTAATGGGATTTCGGCAAACTCTGGCTTAATAGCATTAACAGCTATTGTAGTTCTAACAGCATGCGGCCGCCCCGATCTTTAACAGATCTGATCTTTAGCAAATCTGGTCTTTAACAGAGGAAGTTTTATTGTGTCTGTTGATACTGCGATATACGAACATATAGCTGATATCAAGATTTTGAAGTGTTTGGTATATGACCGACGGCCCCATACACACTTTGTGCCAGGCGATCACTGCAATCCTATTTTCTTTAACATCCCATTTCATAATGTAATTTGATAATGAACACAAAAAAATATGTGAAATGGCGCAAAATCAAAAAAAGTTTTTAAAATAATAAACGTGTTCCAAATTAAAAACAATTAAAAAGTTGAAAAAATAGAAAAGTTTCTATGTAACAGTATTTATGGCTAAACTAGTTATTTAATCTTTTTTTTTATTTATAATATAATTTAAAAAAGCGCCAAACCTGTTACAATGTGTACATAACATTGTAACAGGTTACTAGAGTAATGAGTTAAAAATAGTCATATTTCTATAGCGCCGTAGAGAAAAAAAATTTTCAATTTCCTAATTTCTATACTAAGAGTTAATAATGTGTAATATAAACTAAAAATATTATCTTCTCGGAATAAATATATGATTTAGTACAATTAAGTACTGCCAAGCCACCTTATTAAATGGCCAATACAGTATAAATAGTACGTCAATTAAGCCATAGTACAACTTTTAAAATTATAAATTTTACGGAAATTTCTATTACACTTTTCAAATACCTATATGTGTTAGTTAATTGTTTTGTTAATGAAGAGGAAAAGTGGTTCTAAAAATGTTATTGCAACATAACTGCATTTTGGTAATGGAAGTGCTGGACAGGGGTCAGTGGCAGTGGCACAAGGGGGACCATAACACAAGGTGTGCGATATCACAGCTACGACATGTGCGTTCCGATACACGCACCGGCCCACCCCACAAATGTTCCAGAACGATCACACAGTCAAATCGCATTATTATCCTAAACAAGGGAGTGCCATATTTCTGCACAACATTAAAATATACACAGTTTATGTATGTTTATGTGTTTCTTGTCTAGATACGGTATTTCCGATAACGCTTATTAATTTTTTTTAAAGCAAATAAGAATTCGTTTTACGTGTAACTTAATTTTTTATAAAAATTTTTGTTGTATATATTTTATTTGATAAAATTTATAGATTCAAGCATTACTTTGCGGAATTCCATGACCAAAACAACTAATTTCCTCTCACCTCGACGTCGTACGGTCGAATCCGCAACATCTGATGAGGATGCCATGTATAGTGGCATGAAAACGCGTTGAGATTGAATTTTAGCTGTATTTACGAATGAACAAAACCGAAATTAGCAAATTGATTTTTGTTTTATTTATATTTCTTTTATATTACAAAAAATAGGAAATATTGTACTTCTTTAAAAAACTTTTACCATATTATTATAAAAGTATCAACTTACCAGTATAGCAGACAGAAGTGAGAGTGAGTGCGTGGGCGCGCACCAAAGTATTCTGGCGACCCCACGGAACCCGCGCAAGGAACGGATCCACAAAGTCGAAAGCTGTCGCGATAGAAAGCTGCCAATTAAGCCGCTGCAGAAGCATTACTTCCCATTGCTGCAAAAAATACACTAAAAATAATAACCCTCCTGCAAGTAATTTTAAAAACATTCAATAAATCTACACAGAAGACAAATTTAAATAGGATGATTATAGAACGTAGGAAATTAACAAAAATCCAAAAAAAAATATATATGTGTAGATAAATTGACTATTCTATCTCGCAGACCTAGTTTATATATACAACATTCCCTTTTCTTTTACGCGTGAAGAAAGTTATTAAAGACTGCGTTATAATAACAAAATTTATTTTCGGGTATATTTAATTGCTAAACCCGCATTTAACAACAAGCAAGTCAGGAGGTTAAAATTAATTTAACAGTTAGTATTTATTAATTCTTGGCAATCGAATCGTAACCGTCATACACGATGGATTGGGCGGAAACAGCAAAAAAATTGCGAATTCTCACAAATCACAAAAGACGGGGCCGACAAAAGGAACTAGCAATTGTTTATACTTTCGAAGTATCCTACTGTAACAAACAGGTGAGTGAAAGCATAATTATACATAAACAATATATTCGCCCGCTATATCAAAAGATTTTCTAAGGTTTATTAGTTGATGTTTCAAACATACTATTAACCCTAGTTTTTCAATCTTTATTTAATAAATATGATAAGAAAATTCGAAATTTATAGAAAAAATATACGATTCGTTTAGCCTCTCCAAGTCTAAACGGAAGATTTGTTTATTCTTAATATCACTTTGTTTTATGTTCATTAAACTTTTTACTATCATCATACTTACTCAGATAACGGCGTACATGAAAAGGGATTGATAAATCCTAAGAAATATAAACTTTCCAACAAAAATATAAACTTTTTAATACGATCTCTTATCGCCAAATATTAAATAATATAGTAATTATTTAAACTATTACAGATATATTATACGCTTTCTACATAAAACTTGAAACAAATAAAATATGAATTAATTGTGTGAAAAACAAACAGTTGGTATTACTTCACGCACGATGTACAACGAAAAAGTTGCAGGCGAAAAAGAGAAGTATGGGAAATGTTACGTTTACCATAATATATGCGCGTCGCACGCTTATCAAGATAATCACACGGAATTAATCGCAAGAATGACCCTAAGTGTCATAAGGTACAAATAAACCCAATTCGAATCTACGTCTGCCCGGCTTTCCCACGCTCTATAAAAAATAAACGACATTTCAATTTACATTACTGTGAAAAAGAATACGTCCCATTTAAAACACTACCTAATTATCAATCACGTACATTTATTATATTGAATCTTTTTTCACACAGTTGTTAATAAACCATACCATTATACATTTGTAACATTAACCCAAAATGAGGGCAACAGCGGCGTGTGAAACAACGTGGAAGTGACAAACTCATAGGCATTAAACAAATTATTGATAGAACTACACCTGTCCCAACCCATATACCTATACTTACGTAATCACACGGTTATTTCTAGATGAACGTTAATTTCACATATAAACAAAATTGAGTATAGGGTTTTGCTTTTTTTTAGTAACATAATACGTCTGACATTTCATCGTTACGATATTTACGCATGAATTACGTCTTTATAACATTTGGAAGCATCTTATCATAAGTATCTTCGTGTCTACCCACATTTCCGACGGAAATGGGTAAGCTATTCAATGGCAGCTTCGTCACAGACTGCACCTACTTACAAGAAGGGCGACAAATTGTTGGTTGCCCTTAGATTGTGTCAGTCGCGGAAGAAGTAATTACCGGAAGCTCACATGCAACTTTAAGGAAATGGGCAATATAATACCGTCGACCTTCTTAAACGTGGGGCAAAGGAGGCATTTTACTCTATTAATCAAGTTTGTTCACCGGAGAATCAGAACTATATAAATAATCATATACAGGCTTGCGGTTGTCGCAGGATATATGGTGTAGTAGTATGGTTTAAAGACAAAACCAATAATAAACAGTTAAATATTCATCATCTCTTCTGTCTGATTTGCAACACATTATGAAATTCAATGGACACAATTATACCGAAAAAAAAAACGTATATATTCTTATTCATTATTAGAGTACCAAGACATCATGTCCCAGGACGATAAAAGCCGTATGTATATACAATGTATATTTAAATATCCATATCCATATTAGCGATTTATTTTTATGGGTCGGCATGTCATTTACAATCAAGATGATGTCCTGCTCGTCTTATCGTTTAGTTGTATAAAAAAAACAAAAGCAGGTGTGACAAACCAAAATTAAAATTTCAATATATTCCACATAGGCTAAAGAGTCGTGTACTATTTGTTATTTATACCAATCCTAACTATTATAATTATATTACGTAAAGGGCTAATATCACTAGCGATCTTTATTTCACTAAAAATTTTCTTACCCTGACTTCGTTCGGGAGAACTGAATTATCTGTATAGGCGCAAAGTAGATCGACAGAAAGTGGATGACACTGTCTGAACTTCGAGGCTAAGAGCATCGCGGTCACAGCGAGGAGTTGCAACTGCTGCCGGGAGATCGCGCGGTGTGCTAGGAACCTGTCCATGTAACTAACAGCCAGGGGAAAGATTTGCTCTTCACACTGCTGCTCTTCGCAAACCTGTAGGTCAATATTTTTATAATATGTACAACAATTTATGGAGGCTATTGTAAAGTATATAATACTTAATATACTGACTTATTGTAATGTGTGATATTACAATACTGTGGCATATTAAACATTTCTATATACATATATAACATAATATACCAATATCTAAGCACAAGTTTGTATACATAGCTTATAAACAATCTTACAAGAATAATATAATCTATTACTAAGACATTATATTATTAAGCCATGTACTTACAAGCCTGCCTAAAGTAATTATCCACTATCAAATTGAATTATCCCATGTTTCGTGTAAAATTATGTATATAGTAAAATATAACTAATTCAATCAATAAACAAGAATCCTTAAAATATTTTTGTCAATGCTTGTGCTGTGTCAATAAAACACGATTTGTCGGTATTTTCAAAAAAAAAAACTTGCATTCTTCGTGTTTATTTCTACATTATAATCAAGGTAAAAAAAAGAGAAAGCACCATTACTGCGCATGTACTGTTTAATTTTAAACAGACCTTTATTATAATTCTGTAATGATGTTTTAATATTTCTAAACGCAAACTTTAGAGTGAAGTTTATTTTTATATAATTACCTCTAACATCCAAGTTGTGACAACTTTTCGCATAAATGGTTGTATATCAATCTGAACAGTTTGGAAGTAATCGGTGTGCAATGCGTGTGAACGCTCCAACGTGAGAAGGTTTAACATCAGCCGAGGATCGCGATCCAGAGCTTGATCGGGACCAGCGACGCACATATCCACGGCTCTTCCACTGCCACCGCTGCGGTTGCCAGAGTTCGGTAAGTTCTCGCCACAAGATAAATCCATTATGAAATATTACACTTAAATTTCGACCGTAGAAATGTTATTTAGCTCTCACAATATGTAGTAATATCAACACTCACGATGTTATTTATTTACGTAAAGGTTAACGGGAGACTGTCAATACACGTTGCCGCACGATGAGCGGCTCATAAGCAACTACAAAGTGTAAAGCTATTCGTTTGTATTGGAGCTGCCTGCTCACCGCGTTTGTAATCGTAACCCCACTCTTATCCCTTGATGTTAGGTTCTCCATAAATAATATAAACGAAGGACTAAATTATCTGAACTTTGATATAAGACATGTATTTTTAAAAAAATCTAATTAGTGGGTATAAATGGAAAAAAACATTATTCTTCTACTCCCACTTCTAATAAAAGAAAGTTTGCGACATTCTATTTTAAACTCTTTGTTAGCCTGTTTTTGGACATAACAATTCTCAACCATAGATAATTTACAAGTGTGAATAATACACAACAAGTAAGCATTTAAATTTTAGTTCCTAAAATTTTATAAGATAAATAGGAGTGTAGTATAACACATTTTAACTAAAATATATTTCAAAGTTTGCCGAGTCATATTTAACTTAGTTTTTGTCGCCGTGCGAAAAAAAAAACTATGAAGCAATATTTATAGAAACCAAACAATTTGGCTACTATACAAAAAGTTAAGTTTTTTCCAGTCTATTTGAATACTAAGATAATCGTAAAAGTATTAACAAAAACTATGCTATTTTACCTCTTTATTATCAATGTTTTTATAATTATACTTACGTTCTTTGACTGTACAAATTCACTGAGAACTTAGTAATTGTCTAATTATTTTAGTCAAAAAATCACATAATTAAGAAAGTAACTTCACATAACAATTTTTGTCATTAGCGAGTTATACTACTGGGATGTAATATAAAAAGCAAGTCTAAAATATACTTTTATTTTTAGAAATGTAAATCGTTACTGTTATAATCATACAAAAATAAGACAAATAGTAAAATTGCACAAATATTACAATAACACATTAAAATTTTAATTCTAACAATGGGAGGTATTTCATTTAGAGGGCGATAGAACGTAGCAAGAGGGCCGAGGGCAGCTGCGTGTGCGCCGGCCGGCTGCAAGCCTCGAGCCGGTTGATATTTTATTGTAAATCCCTACACACCTGATCTTTGAAACTAGCCATTATAACCACTCCATTCTCTCTTCAGATTTTCATTGTAAGTGCGCGTGCGCAAAGCGTGCTCTTTTTAAAATTCAAATTGCCCAAATCTGTGCATACACCACCTGGTATTACATTGTGGTCGGTTTCGTAATTTAATAGAAAAAAACTCTGAATCTTACATTAAAAAATTCAATTTAACAATTGTAAGTCAAGTCTTCAAGCAAGCTTTAATCATAAATATATTTAACATTCTTTATCTGGGAATTGGTGTCTATAAAAGGGAATGCACTTTACAATAACCTTCCAATCTGTAATGTAGATCATACCAATAATTCCTGTTAATCCGTAGGCTACCGCTGATGGAATTAATGAGACAAGCTGTTGTGTGACCTTTTTTCCGATATGCATTCTAGATTGTGTCGCTTTTAAGAAAGTTTACTTTAAAAATTTCGTAGCTATTTAAAAATAATGTTGCAATTACTTTTCTTTATAAATATCATAAGAGTTTAACACTGACGTTTAAAAAGCATTAATTTTATAATCAATATTTTGTTCTTTAAATGAGAGAAAAAACAAAAATATGACACATATACCAAGAAGCAGAAAGGAGGTTCACTACAGCCCAATATTTAATTTTTACTTAAATTTGAGGCTGAAAAAATAATATGTCTTTATCGAAAACTTTCCTCTTATTTATTATACCACCTGGTAAAACAAAGTAAAGACAAAATTTTGTTTATTAAATTACATTCATTAAAATAAAATTATGTTTTTTACTTTGAAAATATAATAGTCTTTAATGGATAGGTTTTTCTCTATTTTTTCTTTTATTGTTTTACTCCACACTTTTCTTCTACTGCTTTTAAAGTCCAAGTGAACGTGATTTAATAACTAATAATGTTCGGTAGTGCACTGTACGACGTTTCAACTTCTCAAGTGGAATCAACAACATCGTAAAGTGAAATTATTGTAAGCTTTAAAAAAAATCATATAAATCAAACGTTTAAAGTAACCGAATCTATTTCAGCGATATTTGGTAAGTTTGTTTTTTAATAAGTATGTCTCTATAAATCAGAATAGTACGATTTGAGTGCTTATCGGCACAAATAAAGGAAGCGGAACTTACAATTTTGTTAATGAAAACTAATTCCAATTAATCTTGTGATGACTCTATGAAAGACACTTTCCAATTTTATATAATAAAAATAATTCGAATGACATTAACTTTCAAATATAAATTATTTTTCTATTATAATAGTTTATTTTTCAAGAAAATAAATATTGTTGAATATTTTTTGTTATCTTGCACAATAGTTTGTTTTAAGATATGATAAGTAATAAAAAGTAGTTGTATGGATTTAATCAATAATTTTATGTAGTGATAAAATCATAAATAGAAAAATACGAAAGCCACAGATGATCCACTAACCATAGACTAATACTAGTATGTAGTAACAATGACAGAAACAAACAAATATTTGATTAAAGGAGGGATGTGAATTGTTTTAAAATTTAAATAATAATTTATATTACATTATGAGTTCCGAAAAAGATCCTCTTATAAGTGAACGTTCTGGAACAGTGCGAGAAGTTGGAAATCATGCTATTTGGAGCTTGTCTTCTTGCAAACCAGGTTCTTGTTAATGTTGTTGATTATAGTACAGATTATTGTGTGGAGTTTCCTACCTAATGTAGTTTTTATTTTAAGGATTTAGCATAGACCAGTTAAGAGATGATTGCATGGACACTTATTGGCAGTCAGATGGTCAGTTACCCCATCTAGTAAATATACAATTTCAAAGAAAAACTATGGTTTCACATATTTACATTTACACAGATTACAAATTAGATGAAAGTTACACTCCTAGTAGAATATCAATAAGAGCTGGAACACATTTTAATGATTTACAAGAGATTGAAGTTATTGAATTAATTGAACCAAGTGGTAAGGTTTTTTGAGTTTAAAAATTAATTATTAAGCCAGTAAAAAGTAGTGGTGTGCATTTTAAACATTTCATGGAAAATGAAAATTTTAACCTCCTTAGGCCCATAGTTATATATTGCATGTTATGTACATAATACTTTATATGTTTAGCTAGAGACAAGCGCAATGATGTATATTGATGGTGGCAAAATGACTTGACACTCTACTTACGGTTTTAAAATAATATTTTGAAGTTCATCCAATGTTCACTGTTAAGTGCTACTAGCAAAATGATCCCCTAAATAAGGTGCAGAATCATGAATAAAGGTGATACAATTATAGTGGCATTGGTTTGTTTATGACAGCTGCATTAGTGATTAAGGCAAATATCTCTTTCTAAAATACTAGTTCTAATGCTAATACTAGTCCTATAATGGTACCTCCAATATACTTAAGAACTATATGGATATAATTTGAAATTAAAAAATATAACATTATTTCTTTTTAATTTGTTTAAACACCTCTTACTTTCACTTGAGGTTGGTCACCATCTAGACAAATACCAAGTCTCTAATTAAAAACTAAAAGAAGATTTCTCAATTTCACCAATTTTTTTCACAATCGACTCATAGCTTCTTATAAGGTAGTAGTAGTATAGTAGTAGGTTATTCAGTATTTACATTCGTTTTTTTTTGTTAATTACATTTTATTGTTACTTACATTTTTGGAGTGTTTTTACATTGAAAAATTTGTTTCAGGTTGGGAAATGATACCCATAAAAGATATTCATGACAGACCCATTAGGACATACATGATCCAAATAGCTGTGCTAAGCAATCATCAAAATGGAAGGGACACACATATGCGACAGATTAAAATTCACTCACCTTGTGAACCTACATCCTTTGATCTTAATAAATTAAAGAATTTTTCCACTGTACAATTCCAACAGTATGCTACTATAAGATAAAGGAAATATCAGTAAAGAAAAACCTGTCTTGAATAGCAACATCTTATTAATGTTATTCTTAGATGTTCATTACAAGTTATGTGATAGTACATCTTTCCATTTTAAATTGTATTAAAGATAAAGGAGTTCATTAAAAACTTCATATCATTAAAATTAAATGGTTTTATTTATTATGTGAATTAATAAGATTCTTCACTTTCTTCACTTGCTTCTTGAAGCCATTCAAAAAACTTTATCAACGATGTTTGATTAGCAAGCAGACTTTCGCTTGTTTTTAAGTCATTGTACCATTCAACTAAAGAATCTTCATCAACTACATCAGACTCATACAAAAGATGTATAATTTGACCTGCTTTACCATGTAGCCATTCACATTTTAAACAGCTTTCCTGGAAATATAATGATTAGTGCTTTTAATTACATTTGAACTAATTTTTTAGAATGTATCATAAAATAATAAAATAATACCTCTACAGCTTTTAAGCAATCCATTATTGAAGATTTTGTTTTAATGTAATTTGATAAAATTGGACGGAAAAATTTTAAAATGTCCTTAACAGTTATTAGAACACTTTTACTATCAATCAGAAAAGGCATGCTGAGCATAGCCCTTACAACAAAAAAATTAACTTCATGTAACTGAATATTATATGCATATCTAGAGGAGTTAATTTCCAAAATTAAATAATCACATTTCAATTTTTCTTCATATCCTCTCGCCAAACTGTCAATAACCTCTTGCAAGAATACTGTAAAAAGAATAATAATAATAATGTAGAAAACTAAAAACTATGTATGCATTTCATCCCTTTTTTATCAACAGTAGAATATTTACTTACTATTAGTATCTTCTGGTATTGGTGATTCAGGTAGCGATGATTGGACACTAACATCTGATGAATAATAGGACTCACTGTCACTCCATACTTTGTCAAACCCAACAAATTCGTCGTCAATACTGCCTTCTGATTCGTTTTCCCAATCTGTTCCACTCTCTGATTTTAATAAAGATTTCTCTGTTAACAACATATACATTTTTTACCAGTAAGTATATATCACAAATAATAAAAAAAAATTATGAACAGGTGCAAAAAAAAACATTTCTATTTCTCAACCCTTGTGGAATGTAATTTTTATTTTCGTTTTTATGAGACAACTTTAAAGTATACTCTTAAAAAAAATTATAAAGAAATTAACTAACCATTTGGTAAAAACAAAGTTAATCCTAAAGATACAAAAGGATTCGAGTAGAATTGAAAATCTCGCTCTTCGTCGGCCCAAATAACTTTATTCTCAGGTCTAAATCCGCTAAATTTCAACCCTGTGCCCTACCGAGCTTTTTTGGTTAGCCCACCTGATGATAATTTATTTCCAACCATTTTGAATTTCGCCCGAAATTTCGATTTTTCGATTTCGAAATTTTTAGTTTTAATATACTTGACATTTATAGTTGATTAAGTCAATTTATAACAATGTAATCTAAAAAACTCTTTACCTATATAAATCTTTTTGATTTGTGGTTTGCAAGGTCTTTACTAACATGTGTTAGTAGCCCTCTATAAAAAAGTTGAATATGGCTGCCTTAAACTGTCAACATAATTTTCAAATTGTAAGGGAACCATGTATCGGTAATATATAAAATTGGAGATGTATAAATGTGAAGTAATAATACAAATATATCTTATTTTCAATTTCAAGTCATCGCTATTTGAAAATATCAGGATAGATCTTAGTGCAAGGAAGATTGACTTATTTTTTCCACATGTGGCGCATTATGGCATATACACTGAAACATGTACAAACAACTCCTATTTTCTGGAACCTAGTAGCAACGTAGACGTCAGGACTGAAATAGGGAGAGGTGAGACACCGACAGTAGGGGTCATGTCACGATAGGGCCGACACAGGGCTCTTGAATCCGGTTACTTTACTCGATGAAACTGCAAAATTCGTGATATAAAATAACAACGAAAAAATAAATCGAATATAAAATTTACGCCGAGAGTTGAATTTGAGCGATCGATACGATAACAGAGAATATTGACCGCCTACGATGAACTTGTGCGAATTTAGCGATATCAACAAACATTGAGCAGCTCTGCGAATTAACCAATGTGTTTGTGATTTGGCCACAGTCTATTGTGTTTGCGTTCTCTTAGCCGCCTATTAAACCTTCCCACAAGTCTAGTGTTTAATCAAAATCTCGATCCCCACATTCATAACTATATTCATGATTATCAGATAGAATTTTTTTTATAAATACAAAATTATTACCTTCTTTTTCTGAATTTTCAATAATAGTTCCTTTTAATTTACTCTCTGCTTTTATATTTACATTTTGTGCTACAATAGTACCATTTTCTATTAAAGAATTAGCATCCACCAAGCAATTGTTGTCAATAAATGAATTAATAACTTTACAATTATCCTTGATTGTAACATTATCCATTATTTGACTTCCTAACAAAGTTACATTATTTCCAATAATGCAATTATTTCCAATCATTGTTTTTGAGACAGTTGTGTTATCACATATTTCAGTTTGTGCTCCAATTAACACATCTTCAATAAGAGTACAAGATCTAAAATTATAAAAATCAAATATTGTTTAAGTGATAAAATACAAGGCTCTACTGTTCAGTCAGAGGAGTCAATCTAACTGTTTATTTTGGCATCATATTAAAAGAAAATACTGTGTGAGATTTTTTGGTTTACCTGCTCAGCTTTGAACTTATTTTACGGAAACTATGGTTACCCATAAACACATAATTATTTTGGAAGAATGATCCTGTCTCAATAGTTAAAGGATAAACCCAATTATGTAATATATCCCATCTGAAACAATGTATAATTTCAAACAAATATAATAATATCTGTACATACAGTATCAAACAAAAATATTAAATAAAACTGCTATTTAATAGTGCCACTTACGAAACTATTTGATACGATTTCCAGTTACTAAGAGCAGCAGCGTATTGATTTTCTTTCACAATTTCATAATACAATGAGCTTGCCAAAATTTCCTCATTTATCAGTACACCATTAACAAAATCATCTCTAGTTTGAAAGTCAAAATTATCAGCAAATAAAGGAAGCACTGAAGGAGAACATAAAGCAATGTTAGCATCCACCAGATTGTAGTGCAGTTTTACTTCAGAATGACTTAAGATACACTCCTGAAAATGTTGACACATAAATCAAAAAGAAATAAGGCAAATTATTTTCACAGAATAAAGTATAAATTATACTAACTAATGGTAACTGTAACATGTTATCATTGGTCCTGTTGTTTTTTTCATGAATAAGAACTTTCTTAGTAATGCCATCACCAGCTAAAAACAAAGTTTTGTTGTTTTTTATTAAAGGATGTTTCCAAGAAACTTTTTTGTAAACCAATGTCATTGCAGCATCTTTATCTTTTTTACATGTTAGTCTAAAAAGAAAGAACCATCCAGTATACTATTTATATGTATGACAAAAATACTATTTATAACAAAAGGACTTACTTATGTTGTTCAAGCAATGCTAAAAAATTTATATTTGTAATACTATTAGCTCCCAGTAATATGAAAAATCCTCTGACCAGGCCAGCTCCATCAATTTCTCTCATTACATCACCCATTGTTTGACAGGTTTCAGATGTTAGTACTTGAACATCCATAGTTAAACTCCATGGTGCTTTTTCTCTTATACTTCTCCTAAAATTAAAGAACATTACTACAGATTATAAAATAATAAGTAGTTATAGTATGAGATACCCACTAATAAACTTACAAAATATACTCTTTGATTTTAAGCCCATAATGGCAGCAAAATAATATTGTTTCACCTACTCCTCCAAGAGCTAATGATTCCAAAACATAATTGATTAGAGGTACTCCAGCTACAGGAAATAGTGCCTAGAATGTTAACATTTTATTTAATATTAATATGCTGTTAGGCATATACATTACAGGATATATTTCCACAAACCACTAAAAACCCTGAAAACAATAAGAAACGTTATTTGTAAGCTATCAAAGCAATGAATTAGATTAAAACTATTTTTTTCAAAATCCTTTAAGAAATATATGATAATATTGCATCATACATTGTCATTTTATTTTCACTGTTGCATGTGCATTGTAATTATTTTTTTTAAATATGATAACAGGATTATTAATAAATGATGACGATGGTGTACAGTAAAATTCTACTGTAATTTTACAGATCATCAAGTTCTTAGGTAGATTTGTTTCAAGTAAAGGCTATGTGAAATTTTTTTTTCTAGGCTTTCAGAGCCTTACGAATTTAAGTCGCGCAAATATTACCTAAATTTGTCCCCACTTTAATTCTATTATTCACGATTATTCCTCTATACATTTTCTATTTAAATATTTTAATTATATTAAGACAACCATACCAGGGGTTTGGTTTTGTTGATTGGCGCAAAATTGTTATTGAAAGAATCCATTATAACAACCGCTTGAACTACATTTTCTTGACTGGAATCCATTTTTACATAACTAATATCATGAGACAATTATTTTAGATTTAAAGCATGCCCTTAGAACTTGAAATTGACATTTGACGTGGAGTTTTTTTTCGACTTTAATGAATGGGCCAAGATCCATAAAGCCAATTCTTAGAGATGACGACTTTATTATAGCAGTCAAACTCTTAAAAAATTATATTACAGTTAACACAATAAAATAAATTCTTTTTTCATGAGAACTATATTTTTGTCCTCATGTTTTAATAGAAATAAGTAAATTTGTGGCAAAAATAAAAATTATTCACAGACAATCACTAAAATTAAAAACTTTTTTCAGAAAGGTAGGCAGGCTATATAGTTCTTGTTTCAATGAAAAAAATCATACGGAATATCAAATATCCCTTTAAGGATAAACTATCCAATCAGTTATAACTGTTCTCTTTAATTTTTCTCTTATGAATAATTCCTTAACTAAATTTAGTCCGAAACAAAAAAAAGAATAACTTTATTTTTGTACAGAAAATTTGTAAAAAAAAGATATAACACAGTTAATGTTTACCTCGTCGTTTCCAAGGTGTTATTGATTATCTTTTTGGATATTTCCACTAAAGACAATTTTCAAAGCGAATAGTATAATGGAATACGATTTAACCCGAATTGATTACATGCTTTGCGGAATTACTTATCCTGGCACATTAAAAATCCTTCCTAATTCTAGACACAAAACTCCACAGAAGGTATATGTCTGATGTACCGTAGTTTTTTACGTTTGGAAAATTATGATAAAATGTATTAAATTTTATAGTTTGTTGTTGGAGATAAAAGTGGTATTTTACAATGTCTTTACATAAAAGACGAAGAACCTATTGTGCAATTCAAAAGTTTACCTGGAAAACCAATAACCTCAATACAGATTGCTTCGACACACGGTAATAATTTTCAATGAACTCTTTGATTATAATACTACATAGTGTTAATTTTTGTAACGAAGATAAATAAATAGCAATTTGCCGAATACTGTTTACAAAATAAACCGAAAAGTTAAGTAAAACATTTACTTGCTGATAAATGTTATGACCCTCACTACTACAATGAGGCTTTATTACGTAGTACCGTGTCATGAAAAATGTGGTATATATCATTGCGTTTTAATTCGTAGAGGAAAGACCTTCGCTGCCATGCACTCATGGCGGTTAGGATGAATTCTAACGAATTTACATTGATTAAAATACTCATGACAACACAAGCTACAGTAAGTAGACCTATCTCAGTAGAGGTGCTACATCTTTTCATCTCGCTTTAAAGGACATAAAGAAATTTACAGCGTGCTTTTCTACTCGGTTTTTTATCCCGTCATGGACATCGGATCCACTGTAACTAGAGGTTCTTCGCTTTATCATAGGTCACTAGGCAAGGATTTAACGCCAACGTCATAACAAGGCGTGAACCAGTACAGATGATGTATCGACCTTTTTATTTGCGCAGGGGATTGCATTACGCACCATATCCTCCTCGTGGGAGGGGGGACGTGTGTGGGACTACCGGCGCCCTAAGAAGGGCGCTGCTCCTGGGAAGGTGACCCAGGGGCTACCTACTAAAAACCCCGCGGCGGTAACCGCTAATCCTCTTCGCTCCCTCCTCCGCCGTCCCAAACCCAGTCCTCGTCGCCCGACGAATCGGACGACGAAGACGGGGTGAGGGTGGCATCATCGGATGAGCCGGGCAGAGTCATGGGAAGCCTTGCGGATGCAACCACGACCCTGCCAGAGGATGCCCGCGTGAGCGGGCCCGACTGTGCCCTCCCCCAGATGGTCGGGGGAGGTGCAACCGTGGACGCGGGAGCTGCGTCCACAGGCGGTACAGGTGCGTGCAATGCGGACAGAGCCGGTGTCCCACCGCCGTTCGCCCGCGCACCTGCGTCGGGAGGGTGAAGGCGGTCTTGCAACCGCCTCCGCAGCCCCCTTCGTCTTCGGCGGAGCGGGTTCAGGGAGTTGGCCTCCCGATCCCGATCCTCGCCCTCCTTGCGGGCTACAACTTCCTCGGCGAAGGAAGCCCCGGCCACCCAGACCCTCTCGTCGCAGATCATGGCATCCATGACCCGCGGCAGAGAGAGGTCCGGCCCGACCAAGGTCTCAAAAGCGCGGCGTTGCTCCGACCAGGCAGTACACACCGCGAGGGTGTGCGCTGCCGTATCGTCTGCCGCACCGCACTGGTGGCACCTGGTGGTCTCTTCCCTCCCGATC